>JAHBCN010012591.1:0-26350 GCA_019359885.1 Listronotus oregonensis
AAAGTTTTTTTACAATTTTTTTACTGAATTTTATAAATTATTCTACTAAATTTCGCTAAATACAACTGATGTTTTGAATACCAATTTTAAACATTTCTTGTCAGGGCATCCAAGATTAATTACTTTCTGACATTTCTTGTCAAAGCATCCTAGGTTACATGCACAATAATTACAGTTAAATTTTTTGTTGTTCAAGTGGAGATGTTTTAAGAAATTAAGGTACTTTACTCTTGACTAAAATTTATACTTTTTGACTTACCTCGTGTAGGATTGAAAAAATTTAATTTTCGATGATTGTATTTTAGATTTCAGAGCATGCAGAACTTTTAATGAAGAATAACTTTTTTTCTTTTCATTAATAATAAAAAAGTTTACCATATGTTGCCAACTTAAGTAGACACACTGTATATATGTATATATAAGATATAACACATATATGCAACTTTTTAAAAAGAATATAATGTGTTTAAAGAGCGAGTACTTTGGAAAAAAAATACAAAGATACAAGTGACTTTTCTTTTTGTTATGTAGATTTTAAAACTTTTCGGCTTATATTTTTTTCCTGCAAAGAGATGCTACTAGCCTTTCTTTTCTTGCCAAACATAGCTAAAGGATTATCCCTCAGTATTGCAAATTCTTTTGCTGTAATACACCTGTTCATCAAAAATGGAAAGTAACATAACGGTAATGTGATGATATAAAGATAATTTCCTTTAAAATATAACCCCAGTTATAAGCGGCAATACATTAAACATTGCAAATAGAGATTTCTTTGGGACGTTGGATACTTAAAAATAAATGAACAAAATGACGAATTAGCTAGTGCTACAAAAAGACACGTTTAAATAAACATTACTCCAGGCTGTACGTTTTATGCCAAGTTTTTAATATTTAAAGTAAATAATTTAAATAAGTGGTTTCTACAATTCATGTTATTTACATATGCAATTCTTTTTACCAGAAGTGACTGACACTAATTTAAATATCCTCCATCCAGCTGAATTTTTTCTATACTATTTAAAATTACAAACTATGGTATGTACTGTTTTGCTAATAAAAATTACAACATAAATTTACTATATTAATAATTTTAAAAAAAATATTTATCAAAAGAACCCGGTTACTTTTCTTTAGTTTTAAAGTCTAAATAACTTGTGATCTTCTCAGTGACAACTTATATTTGGTTTTGCAGATATCGCAATTTTTGTATTAGATTTACTTACGTAATATAAATACTGTCTTTATAAATTACTTTATTATATAAATTTTGCTTATATACAAAAGATAAACTTGTCGTTTGACCGATGATAGGATTATTTTTTTCGCAGGCGCCAGATCCTAAAATTAAGCTAGCCTACGTAAGCTATTATTTAATTTTTACTAATTATGTAATAAAAATTATGTAAAAGTGGCAAAAAATACATATTATATAGTCACATTTAATTTTTCCATAGTAAACTGTTTGGTAAACAACCAATTTTAAAACATTATATTACCACAGATATATTTTTTGTTCATTATACGAGGTGTTATTTAAATACTTTAATATATTGAAATCCCGATATCCTGACGTAAAAACTAGTTGAATAAAAATAGTGAAAAATAGCGGAAACTATTAATTGCTAAGATATTTGACCCTACAACTGTTAAGTCCAAACTAGTCAAAATACATACCCACATCCTCTTAAAATTTAATATTTTTATTTTATCAGTATTTACCGGTAAAAAACACATTAAATGTATTACAATTAATTTGTATACGATACTTTCAGTTTATTTCCGCAAAAAGAATTAAACTATTAACAACAATGCCCCAAAAATACTTTACAAATACGTTACTTGTACTTATGTTTATTGTTTTGGAAACAAAAATGCGCAATTTATTATTAAATATAACAAGGGGCCCCCAGATACGTGGAGAAAGAGGCAGGTTATACTGATATTTTTTTTTCTTTCTCTCACACTTGTTAGCACGGCCAAGTGGCAAGGTTGTCCCCAGTAGGTATATGCTTGCAAGGCGCTACTGACCAAATTTTGTTTGTTAAACTTTGTTTTATATAAATTAATTTATTTTTGAGAAGAAAACAAGTACTGTTAGATACAATAACAAGGTTATTCCTATTATTGTAGGGGCAGTGAAAGGGTGACGCGCTTTTTAGTAAATAGCTCTAGTGCTGAAAGTATTTAAACTAGCAGGGACGTTACAGACAATATAAATAAAGGTGGGCCACAAGTAAAAAACAGTACTTTTTAAAAAATTTAAAAAAATTTAAATAAAAAAAAAGTATGAAGTGTGTTACCCATTCGAGTATATTAAAGTATTTCCATAACACTCTGTATAATTGCATATTATAAAGAACCGACCGCATATTTTCTTACAAAATAACAAAACAACTGCAACACTCCTTTGGTTATTTAAAAATAAAACAAAAATTTGTTTATCTGTAGAAACAAAAAAATCAGGTTATTTATTTCAAATTATCAGTCTAGTTGGTTTGGAACCATACTTTTTTTTATTATGTCCCCGGCATAATCACTTGGTGACATGTCTGAAGTTAACTGTTTTATAAGGATTCCATAAATACCTTTACTACATGCAGTTAAACATAATCTTGCTGGATAATGATATTTCTCCTTTGAACTTATAAAAGCGTAGTAAGTTCCTAGACTTTATTGATGTGATGTATTGCTTAAAGAAAATGCAGGGCATAATCTGCTTTTAGTACTAACCAAGGTAACCCTTCACATCGAAATTCAAAAATCGCAGGTCGTCATGATAGCTTTTAACGTCTAAAATAAACCTACCAAAAATCTTATCAAAAAACAACTCTTAAATTTTTTCCGAACTCCAGCTGCAGAGCTTGATGTCAACTTTTTAGAGCTATATGTAAGCACATTGACTATTTTATGGCCTATCTTAGCCAAAGCTAAGGTTAAGTGGCTGCAACCTCCAGTTTATGAGTTAATATCCAGCCCAATATAATATTTACCATAAAATCAAGGCATTAATAAAACAGAAATAATTAAAGTTTATCGCTTAAGGTAGCCAATTCTTAGCTACCTTAAAATCATAGCTTAAATAATACTAAGTAGCACAATAAAATCCTTATTTTGTCAGTATGCATTCTGTAGTCTTTAAAAATTGTTTAAAATGCAAGCTCTGTTTTCTGGAGGTAACATGTTTAAAACTGTGGTCCATAAAATTTGATCACGTTTCGGCTTTGAATCTCTATCAGTTTTTTCTAATACTTTTACGATATCTTGTGGGATAACAATGTATATCGGTGTTTCAGTTATACTTATTATAAACTGTCAGGTATATAATATAATCGTTCTCGATTAATTTGTTTCGTATGTCAACTTTATAAACTAAATAGCAAGCCTAAACTTGTGGTCGAATAAAGGTATAGTCAGCTAAAATTTCTATATTTTTTGATATCTGATAGGTTAAGGAGCGAATAACAAAAAGATATCTAATTTGCAAAAAAATGTATATGGCCCTTTAGTTTAAACATAAGTCTAAAAGTCTTTCTAATGAAGAAAAAACATCTCTAAGCATCTTGTTATTTTAAAACCCGAATAATATTTAAAATCTAGTTTGACACTGTATTTATTTCCTGTTTTATATTTAGCAAAATTAAAATAAATAGGATTAAAGTTAAATCATTCCAGAAGCGCCCAGTGTTACTCCCGGCACCGCCTCTCCTAGCTCATTTCCATAAAGCAAGAAAAGAGCAAGATCCAAAGACCGATCCCTGCGGCACACCACATCTAGCTAAAGCCTAGTTAAGATATATTTTAATTACTACTGAAATACTCGTAAGATGTTTTCTATTTGTTTAATAGGAGTTAATCAAAGCCACACTGTCGTCAAATTTATAATTCTCAAGTAATTTTTTAAGCACAAAGTATTAAAACTTACAATATTACCGGACCAGCATAATTTCAACAGTGATTCTTACGAGTTTGTTAGAAGCGTCAGTGATAATTTTATTTTTGGAAAGCCAAACTATTCGTGTAAAAATAATTTAATTTTTTAAGACAGTAAGTCCTTGCTTTTTCAGAACGAAACAGGGACCATAAAAATTTGCAATTTTAAAAGTTTCGAAAGGAAACACCAGTAGTCTAATAATCTCATCATTTTCAAGGTCGCTATGCTGGCAGTACAGGATGTCCAGATTTCGTGGTAATTGTAGGGTATCTTGGGTATTATTGGAGATAGAGACTTGCGGTTTTCGCAAAGTGTTGCTACATTTGATGAAACAAAAGATGACATTAAGCGAGTTTTTATGGCTCTCTTTATTTTTGAGATACAGGGCAACATTTTTTCCATTTTTGAACCTCCTTTGTATTTGAGTTATCTGGTTTATATATTTATATATTATATATTTATTTTTTGTATATTTATATATTTATATTTACACCATTTATTCTAAGCACATGTCAGCTTTTGTGGTGAACACCCTGTATCTCGGAAACAGAGGCCTTGCGGACCCATATTTGTATAGGCTTTTATGTTTATTTTTAGACCCTGACCACGCACCTGAAGTATTGACTTTTTCCACATGAATCACCCTGTATATTAAAATTCTGAAACTTTACTCAGTACGGCCAGAATAAAATTCTCAAATCAGCCAACAGAAAAACAAAATTTACTAATGTGTAGATATATTCGCATTGCCAACTTAAAAATATTAGCTTGCATAAAGTATAACTAGTTTTCGCACTTTAATCTTGTAAGGTTGGATTTTAAATTTGATATAAAATTTAATACTATATACTAAAAATGGGATTTAGGCACCCAAAACCTATTTTTAACAGGAACTTCCATTAAAACTACTTGTATTTTACAATAAGAAATTTTATTTATAGCCATATGCGAAAATAAGAACTTCGTGCATCTAAATATCCATTAAAATGTTAACGCTTTAAAATTCTCCAGCTAATTTTATTTTTATGTTTTAGCTATTTTAGTGGATGAGATAAACTTTAAAGTAAATAACGAAGGGAAGAAAAAGTTTTGCACAAAAGCGTCCTGCATATTTTACGCTGTTTTTTTCGGGTGAGCGTTATGTACATTAATATTTAAACACCATTTTTAATTATAAATGAGTAGTTTTCGAGTAAGTTTTTAGCCTTAGAGCATGCACTTTTTTGTAGTATACGATATACAGGGTAAGTCTGTGCAGTGAGACCCCCCGTTTATTGCTTTAAATATTCAAATTGGAAAAAAATGTTTTATATAAAAATATTTTGGTTTTTGTTGCTCTATATTTTGCGAACAACGTTATGTATACAGGGTGTATTAAAAAGTCCGTACAAGGACAAAGTTCATTTTTTTAAATGACTTCCTATACTTTTTGTTACATTTTTGTTCTCTGCATGAAATTCTAGATATTTTTGTTTAGCTTATCATATCCCTATATTCAATTGTTTACGAGATATTCGCATTTAAATATAAATTTAGAAGGGAAAAATCCGCTCATCTTTTAATGTTGTTTTACGTTTCTATGGTTTCTGCGGTTTTTTAGGGTGGCATAATAACCATAGTAACTAGCTAAAAATGTTAAAACGACAGTTTTATTAATCTGTAAAAAAAATTATTTAAATCGTTTTTTCTTGTTTAAGGTTGAGCCTATTTCTACTCGTCATGTGATATATTAATCTATTTACTTATTAATTATTACTATGGCTGTTTTGTCACTCTACAAAAACCTCTAAAACCATAGAAACGTAAAACAACATTCAGAGAAAAAATTTAATATTTGATGATTGTATTTTAGATTTCAAAACATGCAGAAAATTTTTCGATAAATAACTTTTTTTCGTAAAATTAATAATAAAAAAGTTGCCCATAATGTTGCCTCCTTAAGTAGACACACTGTATAAATTATTACTGGGTCTTTTATACTAGTTATTATAAATATTAAAATATCTTTCTTCATTTTGTGGATGCAAATACCGTGAAATCCGTTTATAGCGACACAGCTTATAGCGACAATCCGGATATAATGACGAATTTTAACGAACTTATTTATTACCATATTATAAAACAATGTAGTTTATTGATTTTTTGCTCCGATTATAACGACGAATATTGGCGATCACGGTCCACAAATTTAAAAAGATGGGGAATCCCCGGACGATGTTTAATTTATATTTACTGTTACAAATAATGCTGTATTATATGTAAAAAAGTGTTTCTATGATAATTTGGATGTTGCGTCCTTTGCATATTATAACAACGTAATTGGGCCCTTCAATGTCGTTATAACCGCATTTTACTGTGTATGATATACGTTTTTATTGCTTTTTTTACGCAGTAAAAAAGGTGTTAGTTTTTTCGAGTTTGATATTTTGTTTCCTTAAATTACTTTGTTTAGTTTTTTAAAGATGCACCTAAATGCTGTTTTTTAATTTAATCAAATAAAAATAAATTGCTATCCTTTAAAATCTGGACCACTGTAAATTGATAAATGGTTGGACACAAGAAGTATTTTTAATAACTATATCTCCAATTTATTTTAAGTACAGAAAATTGAATTTAAAAATATGTCTTTTAATAAAAAATAAAGGAGTTACACATCTTGAGAAATTATAAATGCTCAAAATGTTGTCTTTCGGCTTACGCGTCGAATAAGAATTTTCGAGAGGTTTTAAATAAGAAGAAAGATAGCTCTACCAAATGTATAGGCTCTAACAGGAATTTATTTCTTTATAAAAAGTGTCAAAAAATCTTTACATAAAAAGAAGGTTACTATGTTTGGTTTTTTAGTAAAAAAAAATAAATAAAACAAAATTTATTTTTAAAAATTAGAAAGGTGCAAAAATATGTCAGAATTTCTAATAAGGCAAACATTGACAATTCTCTTTGAAAACATTAATGGACTAAAATACAGTAGAGTTATCAAAAGTAAAACAAAACATAGACACTTAAAAGGAATTCTTAAATATTTTAAAAACCACTCTTAAGTTAACTTACGACGCTTTAGTGCTTGTTAATGAATATAACATCACAGAATAAGGACAGTAAGTAATACATACACTAAATGTCTTGCAGACATTATTAATGCTGGTCTACGCGACTGTAAATCTGGATTAGACAGTGGCGTCTCATCTTTTTATTTCTACACAATATTTTTTTAATATTATCTACTAAAAACGACACTCTTGACATTTTTTACTAAAAGACATAATTTCCTAGACGTTTAATAAGCAATTTTATTTTTTAATTAACTAATTCTTTTTGTCTAAATTAAATTGAATTGTTTTGCAGAATTCGGATTATTACATCAAATTAAGATAACATACAGGTTATAACAGATTTGATACACATCCATATTTTAATACGTTTTTTTAAGCACTCCTCCAGCATTTGTCACAAACAAATAAATAATTATTTAAAGCATGCTTATTTCAAGTACTAAAATAAATTAAATTAAATTTAAAAATCATAATAATATTTAGCGAAATAAAAAAGCCCCTAAGTGTAAATAAAAGTTAAAAAAACTATTGGGTACTTTTTAAAAAATATGATGCTATTTCAGTTTGCCAAATGACGATGTCTGCATTATCTCGCATTTTACCCTTATGATAGATCTTTTTCCAGAGTTATTGACAGTGCACTTGCTATAATTTCAGTGTAAGTACTTGTAAAGTGCTCCAAACATATTTGAGAAAAGGGTCATGGTTAGTTATTTTTTTTTTAACTGTCCTATAGAAGTGGAGCTTCACTTGAAGATTTAGGGAAAATTGTTTTATTAAATCATGATGCTAAAATAAAAAGTGTTTAAGAGTAAAAAACAAAATGTAAACAGACAATAATGGGAGAGGATCATACCTCGAAGATCTTGTAAATATGCCAAGAATATTAAACAAATATAAAAACTCAGCAAACACATTAAAGTTGTTTTGTTAATTAACAGAACCTAATTGAAAACGTTGTCCACGATTTTCTTCCTGAATCTTGCTGTATTAAAATATGGAAACCAAATATTATCCCTAACAAATTTTAATTTAAAAATTGCTATGGTACAAGCCTAAAAACGTTTTGATTTGGAGATATAATTAATTGTTTTTTATTCTTTTTGGTATTTTATAAATTTAGTTATTTAAAAATCAAAACCTGTGCGATTCACAAAAAGCAGTTTAAAATCATAAATATTTATATATTCGGATATTTTACTTTAAATTAAAATAACATCTGACAAATTTTTTAAAACTTTTAAAAATCGCAAACAAAGCTTGTTTTTTTTAAGTACACTTTACAGGTAAATATTTAGAATGTTTTTGTAGTATTTTGTTATAAAATGAAAAAAATGGGTACTAAATAAAAAAAAGAAAAATATTATATTAAAATAACTTACTCTACTTAATAAGTAGGTCATTATCAGCAAAAGCTTTTCAGGTATATAAAATTATTTGCATTATGATTTAGAGCTATTACATTTCGTGGAGTTGTCCTTTTAAGTAAAAAAAGTCAATATTTTTTGTGTAAACTTTAAGCATCCTGTAAATTAAAAAATTAGACACATTAGAAAATTTATTTATACCATTTATTTTACTGTAGAATGACTGTTAAAAAGTTCTTTGTAATTGTTAATTTATTTTGTAAAAATTAATGTAATAAGGTTATTGTAATAATAAGATTTTAATAGCCGAACCTTACAAAAAAGAGCCATGGCAACATCACCAGTGTTTTCTAGCAAAAACATAAAATTATTTCATTATTTACATAAATACAATATAATGTACTATTTGATGCTTTAAATGTATATATGTTAATGTAAAGCTCCGTCTGTTTTTAAATTCCTGAAACCACTCCGCCACTGGTGCAAAATGGATAATTTGGAAATTGCATTTTCATTTTGTGCAAGAAATGATTATTTCAGAATTAAACCCGATAGCTTCAACGGAATGAATATTATGATTTTCAAATATAATATATTTAAATGTTTTAACTTTTTAGCATACTTCATTGCATGTTAGTCAGATACACCTTTATATTATTATTATTATATATATATATATATATATATTTTATATATATATATATATATATATATATATATATATATAAAATATATATATATATATATATATAAAATATATATATATATATATATATATATATATATATATATATATATAAAAACCCGGGTTTTTCCCAAAGGTGGTTCCCCCTATAACTTTTTTATTTTTTAAGATGGGAAAATGAAATTTGGCGTGTCGATATACGACCTAAAAATGCATTTAATGACATATTCAATTGTTTCTGACGATTTCCGGTTTCACCGGAAAAGGCCTCAACTTTTGAATTTCAAATGGAAGCCCCTGTATTATTTTTACCTATTCGATAGAAAATGACATTCTAAATACAATGACACCCCAAATGTCAACTTTTGACATTTTTCTTTAAAAATATTTAACTTTTTAAAATTCAATCTAAAGTGCCATGACGTCGTTAAAACAACCCATTTTAAGTCAGAAGGCGTGAAAAAATAGTTTTAATTATTTGACGTATTTTATGTCTTTTTCAGAAAGGTAAAAAGATTCCAAAATTTTATTTTTAGACATAACTCAATTTTTTCAAATGGAACGATAGTGGCTCGTTGGCATATTTAAAATTTATTTGTGAATAATTTGATACCCCACACTTAATACTTTTAGTTAAATCAACTCTAAAAACGAACAAAAAATAGGGATAGTAGTTGTTACTTATAAAATTATTAAAACATCCGGGCCGTGGCATTCGAATATATGCATTTCGGCAATTTTGTCAGGTAGGCTTGGAAATAAACAAAAACGTTAATGGTAAACAATGCTGTTACATAGTTTAATAATTAAATGCGAGTTAGTTATCTAAAGTTATTGCTGTATTTTTTAATAAGGCATTTTGATTTAAATACCTATAAATATAATAATTAATAATAAAAATAATAATAATATAATTATTATTCTTATAAGCAACAACTACTATGCCTATTTTTTAGCTTTTTTAGTGTTGATTTAATACCAAATATCAAATGTGGGGTATCAAATTATTCACAAAAAAATGCACTTTTCCAATATGCCAACGAGCCACCATCGTTCCATTTGAAAAAATGACTTATGACTAGAAATAAAATTTCGAAATCTTTTTACCTTTCTGGAAGAGACATAAAGTTACGTCAGATAATTAAAACTATTTTTTCACACCTCCTTGACTCAAAATTGGTTGTTTTAACGACGTCGTGGCACTCTAGATAGAATTTTTAAAAAATAAATATTTTTAAAGAAAAATGTCAAAAGTTGACATATGGGGTGTCATTGTATTTAGGATGTCATTTTCTATCGAATAGGTAAAAAAAATACAGGGTGTTCCATTTAACATACAAAAGTTGAATTTTAAATGGAACTAAAAAATATAAAAATAATAATAATAAAAAACAGATCATTGTGCAAAGAAACAATACTTTATAAAAATCAATTTAGTTTTAATATTACTTAATAGGATAATCAAAAGTTAACTTATTACCATAAAAATTTTAATACAGAGTGTTTTTTCTTTAATATTGCAAATAATTTTACAGACGGACTCCTTGCGTAAAAACAAAAAAGTTTTTATTAATATTTGTCCCAAACTTCTTAACTTTTAAACTACAGGGCGGTAAAATTTTAAGAAATGTTTTTTTTATATGTAAATTTAGATAAACGTAGACGCATGAAATTTGGGATAGATATTTATATTTTCCAAGACTTTCCTTCAACCATATTTTTCATCATCTACTACTCTAAGAAAGGGTTATAATCCTCCATGTTTTTTTCACTGTATCTTTTTCTGGGGTTGGAAATTTACAATTTAAGAAACGGTTAGTAATGGCTTTACTTAATTTAAAAGTTTTTTGCCGTGTACATTGTGTTTATAAATTGTGCCGTTTTTGATAAAAGAAATTAAATATATATCTGCAATACGAGGTCAGCAATCCAAAAAAGCAATATAAAACAACAGTTACAATAGAAAACCATTAAAGATTGCAGAATTTAACATTTTTCCAGAATAGCGGATGATTACAAATGTTGTTGTAAGAAAGTCTTGAAAAACATAAACATCTGTTCCAAATTTCATGCATGTAAGTTTATTTAAATTTATAAAATAAAATAATTTAGTTAATTTTTTTAAATTTCACCGCCCTGTTGTTTAAAACTTAAGAAGTTTAGGGCATATCTTTACAGAAATTTGTATTTTCATTCAATGAGTCGGCCTGTGAATTTTTTTTGCAATATTATAAAAAAATTCTGTTTATATATTTTTAATTTTATAATAAAATAACTAATCTTAATAAACACAGCTTTACGTACCATTGAATTTACTTGTCGGCAGCAATCCACTATTTAGCATGGACAACTTGATGGCGTGTGGAATTGATGCAAAAGAATTTGCAGCACTTAAATGCCTCTTTTTGCGTGGCTTATCCACATCATTGTAACGTGGAGTTGACCTAGACCTTGGTTTCTTTTTAACTGTTCCTGAAACTTTATGTTTCGTTGTTTCCGGGTCACTTGACATACTTGTTTAGGTCTATAACATCAAAAGTTCGAGATAAAACACGATTTTCTTTTTAATATACTGTCAAGTTTATGACACACAAAAATTTTACACATTATTGGTTAAGATTATATTTAGTTTATTTATTTTTTTTTAAGAAAAGTTTATTTTAAATTTTTAACACTGGCAGAATTGAATCCACATACTCCCGCTGACTATCTGAAATAAAAAAAAAATACAAATATATTAAAATTAACCTAAAATGGTATTTTTCAAAATTATACAGGGCATCTCTCTCCAGATATCTTCAAACATAAAAGCAATGTTTGTTTTTCGAAATAAATTTAATGTACTTTATTATGCGCTATGGTTAGCTAAAATTGCAAGAGCAGGTATTACACCAACAATTTCTTCGCGAATTTATTCAAGTCGCTTCTTGAAATAACTTGACAAATGTAAAACCAAAACTTTGATGTCAAATTTATTTATAAATAACTTTGTGAACCTCTTTACGAATTAGAACGTGTTCCAATTTTTCGTGAGCTTTGACGTGAATTCAGTAATGCCAACTCAACAAAATGCACAAATGTGAGGTTATGGTATTTGGTTTGTTTTAATTTATGATTATTGTTCTATAATTTTATTTGCATTTTGGATTGCAGCTTCATTAAAAATGTGTTCTGCTGAAGAAAAAGTGAGTTTCTTTTATTCCATTTATAGATTGCAAAATTGGTATTAATAATAATTTGTTTCAAAATGTCAAAATTATTTCTAGGTTGGCAAGGGTAAACTCTGAGAGTTAAATGGTTAAAAATCTTTGCAAAGTTCTGAACTAGTGTAAAATCAAAATGCGGCCTTAAAAAAATTCACATATTAATTGAAGAAATAATTCGCGAAGAAATTGTTGATGTAATATCCGCTAAAGAGACACCGTTGCAGTATGGGATTATCATGGTTTTCTTGAGAAAAATATTTAACCTTATGAGAATTGATGAATTTTAATTTTTTTTTTTTTTTACTAGTAATATTTATATATTTTATAATACAAATACCGTCATTAAATTAGTAGTAAATTATAGCACACATTGGTGAAAGAGTTATTTTCATTACAAGTGCGTTTATGAACATATTCACGAGTGTGATTAGAGTGACAAAGTCGTAGATCGAGTCGTTCAAATCACACGAGTGATGTGTGTTGTCATGGTTAAACGCACGTGTGATGTACAACGTTCTATCTACAACAGTAAAACAAGAAAATATTGTTTTAACTTTTGTTAATTAGTTGCCTGCCATTAACACTTTTAACTATGATATTTGCCACATTTTTTTTTTAATTCTAACTGTGGGGAACTGTTAGGTTCCAAGACCATGGTTACTAATGTTGTTTATCAACTAGGCGTTTGTTTTTTTCTAAAAAGTGAGTTCGTCCGGTCAAGTAAATGCAAGTAGTTTTAAAACAAAAAAAAATATTTATATATATTTTTAACATGGTGTAATGGCAAAAACGTAAAAAATCAATGTAATAAAAAAGTAGTATGCCAGCCCAAGTGCAAACCAAACCGGTTAAAAGCCCAATTCATTACCATTAGTGTACGTTCACACTGCTTGCTATGCGATGCTGTGCTACGCTAGGCGATGCTATAATCCGCTATCATCGCTTGCTTGTAAATCGAAGGTGTTCGCACACAGTGCGACCACCGCACTGCTATCAGTTGCATTTCGATTTTCATTGGTAAATGATGAATTTTCTTCATAAATATTTACTTTTGGAAAATACGTCGTTAAAATATATGTTTATTAAGGCGTGTAAACGTAAAAAAAATTATGGAACATAAAACTCTAATTAAAGTAGGCAATCGTATGGAGAGTTCCATCATCTTTTTAAAGAATTAAAAACATCCTGCTAAATTTCACGAGTACTTTCGTATGTCACGACCAACATTCTACTATATTTTGAAAGGAATTTTTCCGCATTTACGGAAAAAAACAACAAACTGGAGGAGACCTATAGGAGTAATGGAAAGACTTGTAATTACACTAAGGTGAGTGAATAAAACTAAATATTTACAGAAAAAACAAGGGACTTATTCTTATTCAAAATTAGGTTATTTTATTAGGTTATAGATTTGTAAGGTCATAATCTGTAGCAAACTCAGAATTGGTCGACGTTGAAGGAGAAATTATTGGAGTTGTTACATAATTCGAAACATTTGAGTAATTTGGCATTTGCTGTAGATTAGGTATTTGTTGACTAATTGTGCATTGATAGGCCAATTCTTGCATTTTCACACGAAACAGCACATTAGTACGGGGGGGCATTTTCTGCATAGTAGGTAGAAAGCTCATTAAAAAGTGATAATTATCATCGTTTTGTAATGAATTAGTCTTTTGTAGTATTTGAAGTTTTTCTTTTTCCATACTTAAAAACGATTCAATGTCTGTATCCGTATCACGTTTTCGTCTTAAAACCCTTTTAACTGGAGGTTTCTGAAAGGCTGGTTTTTCGCAGCTAGTTTTGGAAAAAGATGTCAAATCTTGCGGACCCACAGTCCTTTTATCATTTTCACTTTGTGCATCTTCCTGAGCTTGGTTCAAGTCTTTATATTGCTGTTCCAATTCAAGTTCTTCATCGTCTTGGAATTGTGAAGTTGACCTAGAAGATTCTTCCGTTTCGGGAACAGAAATATTTCGGTTAGCTTTCTGGGGTTTATTTGTTCCTTCAAAACTGCATTTGATCAAAAATGCCCAGGACGAAGTGAATGCCGCTGGAGTTGCATCGCCACTTTTTAATTTTGGCACCTTTTTAGTTCCATTCGAAAAACATCTCCAGTGCTTTCCACTTTTTTACCAGATCTTCTGCAAAAGTAAAAAAATACAGGGAAATAAAACGTAATTTAGAGTTTGTATTGTTAAGACAAGATTCAAGATCGGTAGCAATACTATTTAACGAATCAGTGGATTAATAAAAGAGATTACTTTATATTCGTTTAAATTATTTCAATTTTTGTCCCTGCATTAAAAATAATTTGTATTAAAACTTTATGGTCTTTTTGTAATTTCTTGCTACTGGATGAAATGAGCTCGAAACAAGGTCATTTTGGTTTTTTTTGGCGTGATTTCAAAAGAAAAATAGTATTCATGGCTGAGTCATACAATACATATTTTTTGCACCAGTAGTGAAAAATAGTTAGGAAACTTGTATGCGATATGGGAAGTTTTTATCCAAATGCATTTTCAGAACCAACTACAAAAATTCTTTCTGATTCTGCGACAAAATATTGGAAAATCTGGAATCTACCAAACTGTGTAGGGTCGATTGAAATGCCCCAATAAATCAGGGTCCATGTTTTATAATTACAAACAGTTTTATTCTATTGTTTTGCAAGCGGTTGTAGATGCTGATTATCGGTTTATTACTGTGGAAGTGGTGCATATGGTAAGCAAAGTGACGGAGGAATTTTTAGTTCTTTCGCTACATATGCTCGATTACAAAGTAAAAACTTTAATATGCCCGAAGAAAATACTCTTCCAGGAAGTAATATCTCCTTTCCATATTTTTTGGTAGGGGATGAGGCTTCCCCTTTTAAACCCGAACTACTTAATGAGGCCATATCCACGAAGGCAGTTAACGGAAGACCAATATTTTTTCCCAATAGCCGACTTTCCCGCGCCAGACGATGCGTAGAATGCGCTTTTGGAATTCTTGTGGCCAAATGGAGGATTTTAGGAAAAGCTATCGAGACCAATGTACCAACGGCGGAGGAAATTGTAAAATGTGTCTGTCTTTGCATAATATCATTATTAACCGTGAAGATACACAATCTGAAAAACCAATGTTATGGAAGATCTAGAAGTTCATCCGATACCGATAACTAGAGCTTATAATAGAGCAACAGGCCAAGCATATCAGTTACGCGATACTTTGAAGAAACTATTTAAATACCCATGGACTTTTCTAGAAGTTAAAAAAAAAAATGGGTTTTTAAAATAAACCATTTGAATTTACATGTTTTTTTTTATATAATTTGAAATGTAGACAACTGCAATTACACAAAAATTACAACGTGGTATTGATAATCTCAAGGATTTTAACCCATTTTTATAACGAATTTATGCGAAAGAATAATTACCAAATAAAGTTTTTATTTAAAATAAGACAAAAAATAAAGAAAAATAATTCCAAATACTCATATGATTTCAGTATTATACTTACTTGACGAGTTTATGTCTTTGGCTACTTCATCCCATAATATTTTTAGTAATGTCTCTATTATGGTACTGTTTTGATTGTTGATTCCACAATGGTTTACGTGTTTGGATACTAATTATTAATTTTTCGGCATCCATATTCAATTATTTCTGCAGCGATATCTCTGACGATACTGTGCGAGTCGAGCTACGAAAACAAACAAGTTTGTTTTTCAAACCATCGCGCAACTACGCTGTTCATCGCATCGCATCCCCCTCACACTAGCCAACTGTGTGAACAGCCGCATAAATTACTTAATGTTTATTCTAATAGCGACGCATCGCCTAGCGTAGCACAGCATCGCATAGCAAGCAGTGTAACGTACGGCTTTATCTCAGCGGGGAGGAGTTAGATATCACAGCCAATATTCCCCATGTCACTGAAAAAATACAACATTTAAAGACAAACTTCGAAGAAACGCTGATCTGTATATAATTCTCAAATATGGTTAATTAACTAATTATTCGTAAATACCTACCTAGAATTAGAACTGTGGTTTATTTCATTCTTAGTTGTTACCAGCATAACTTTAAATATAAGTGATATTTAATTCAAGTTAAGGGAATTTTACTTAGTTGAGTGTCCCAAAACGAAAAATCAATCAAAAATTTGTAAATACAAGACAACCGTATACGAAGAAAAATAACAGCAAATCTTGAAACAAAGTTTCAAGATTTTGAAAATGAAACTTTATGTGTTTCAGACAGCAATACTAAATTTACTGAATATTTTTGTATTAATCACGAACAACTCAAACATATCGTAGATATTGTGCAGGAATATAAAATTAAACTGCCATTACAAAGACATCCTAAATATATCACTTAAAGAAAAATGTTGCTGTTACACTGAAGTAAGGTAATCACTTTTAAATAATAATAACATAAAATCAAAAATCTTTCATAAGTTGAAATAATTACTACTCCAAGAATCTTCCGCATAGAAGTCATTGTTGAAAATGTTGTATCTCTATATCCGATACTAACGGACAAACTTTTGCCTTAATCATGGCTTGTTCACGCGGCAGAAAAGTTTTCAGCACTTTAGCCATTGATTCAAAAAAAATTTTGAATGCTGACTGATGTTGAACTTGCGATTGATTTTTGTATTGTTTGCTAGTGTCTCCAGTAGACTAACCCTTTGACTTTTTTGTTTATCCAGTGTTTCTTGTAATTTACTTGGCCTTCGTTTCTTGGAGGGTCACGGACCTAGGGGAAATCATCAGTGTAATCAAAATTTTCATGCGTTGTATGTCTGTTTTCGACATTTATCTCGCATTCACAATCCAACTCAGTATTAACCTCTGTATTAGGGATACTTGTCTGTAATTTATTTGCTGTAATCTCTTTAGCTACAGTACACGGTCCCTTGGGAGCATATGACAAAAAGATCATTAGGTTCATATATTTCCAATTACTAGTTGTTCTCGCTGAACCCTTCTTTCGTTTTTTTTATTATATTGGTCCCGAAGACTCTTTTAGTTTATTTTTACATTTTAAAGCTAGGAAAAAGATTTAATAAAACATATTTTATTTTTTTTTAGGTATCTAGCAATCAGAAAGTCTATGCGATCACTAGCTTTCCAGTTCCGTATATCACATAACTAAATATAATTAATCATCAAATCTACTCTAAAAAAAAAATATGCAAAACGTTGGTTACCGTATATATAACAAATATTACAGCAAACATTTTAGAGCAATTAGCGGAAGGATTTAATTCCAAATGAAATTTTCCCAGCTGTGCGGCAAATGATGGTGAACATATTCGAATCAGAAATATCTTTAATTTCGGGTCTCATTTTATTATGTAAAGTTGGAATTTAACTGTCCCTTTCTTTATACGTTTATTTTCTGGAATTGTCCGGACCTCGAACTAAGAAATGAACTAGTCCAGTGTAACGTATTTTCTGTCTTTTTCTATTCTATTAATCAAAGGTTTGCGTTGTGAAGGATAGTAAATAAAATTAATTTCTGGAATTGTCTAGATTTTTCTTCGCGCGTCTGTCTGCGGAGACGCGCTTGGACTTTCAGAAAAAGATTATCTGTTGATCTCAGTATGACCGCACGCGGGCGGCATATCTTTTCGTTTCTGCAAAAAACACAGAAATTTTCCTCTATTCTCAAGATTTGCTCTAGTTTTCGTTTCGTGGGTACGAAGTTGCATTTATATTTCCCTATTGTGTGTGATGCATTTTACACAACACGACACCTTTCTCTGAAAATAAAGAAGTAGTGGCCGCAAATAATATTGGGGTAAAGCATGGAATGAAGTTTTGATGGTAAAGTAAACAAATAAAAAGTAAAAATTTTCTTAAGACAGACTGCAAGCTGTAACCACCTGTAAGTAAGCAATTTATATTTTGTGTACGAATGATGTGAAGAAGTTACTTGAGTTCTTCAAGTTTTCTTGGATAAACTATCATTTGGTTTCAAGGAACTACGAAGAGTGAAATAAATTAAAGTGAAAAAATTGACATTCCTTTAAGTGAAATAAAAATTAAAATTCTATTACTTGTCTTAGCATAGTGAAATCAGGGAAAAGTATGTGTGCAGAGAATGAATAATTAGATCTAAATTTAAGAGCTTATATGTATTGGTTGATTATTTAATTATTAAATTAGTTAATTAATAATCGTTCATTAAAATTGTGTTTAGTCTACAAGAGACTGACGCACCCTTTTCGGAATTGTGAAAAAAACAAGTAATTCTGTCACGATTGCGAACAGTACTCTTTGGGAGTACTTTGACAACTCTGCCTATAATTATATCATTAATTTAGGGGTCTCTGGTTTAATAGGTTCAAAAAATCGTTTTTTTTGCCTAAATCGTTTCCTTAATATGTCTAAAATATGGTGGTATTTTTTTTTTATTTAAAACCATTATAAAGATACAACACACAGTAGGAAGAGGCAGGTGTTCGGAGCGCTGAGAGGCCGACCCTATTATGTTCTGTCGGCTTGATACCTAAGACCCTTCTATATAAATGTAAACTTATAAAGGTCTAACAAGGTTAGGAAAAAATTGGTGTAGTTATTTACGTTGTAAAATTTATTTTAGTCTTGGTATCGCAGATTAATGGTAAGTTAGATTTTTTATAGTTGTAACTGTACGTAAAACTTTAAACGCGTTTTTCTCAAAGCTATGTTTTTTGAACTTTCTTCATCATATCTCGAAAACGGCTTGGCTGATTTATTTCAAATTTAAAGGGTTAACTCTGCACATATAGACGCACGGAATGGTCTGATTGATTGATTGATTGATAAAGTAAATACACAAGTTGAGGTTTTGTCCGCCTCGACACTGCAGCCTACAGGGCTTGTTGTATCTCTTGTGTATTTTTTTCAGTTAAGAGGTTTGTCACCTTAGACAGGTGTAGTAGCCCTTTTACTGTTCTTTTCTGGTCTCCAGCTCCTGGTGGTTAGTGTCCACCATGAGGTTTTGGTTTGTTCTCCAGTATGTAAGTGCAGGGCACTCATATATGATGTGAGAGGCTGTCTCTTCCTCTTCGTCACATAGTCTGCAAATGGGTTCTTCTCTATAGATGCCCATAGTGTGCATATGTTTTCTTAGGGTGCAGTGTCCGGTTATTAATCCTGTCACTATCCTAATCTGATTCCTATTTAGTTTTAGTAGTTCACTTGTCAATGCTTTCGATGGTGAGTCCAGCATTGATTTACTGTGATTTTGCCTTGGAATGTGGTTCCAGTATGACTGATGTTGTGTTTGAATCCACCGAGTCATGTAGCCACGAACCGAGGCTTTTGGTATTCCAAAAACAGGTTCAGGACCCACAAACATTGCTGCGGAGCCTCGCCTGGCCAGGAGTCTGCATTTTCATTGCCCTGTATTCCCCTGTGTCCTGGCACCCAGGAAAGTGTAACTTTGTTGTGGTTAGCCAGGTTTAGGAGGCATTGCAGACAGTTCCAAACCAACCTTGAGTTGACTTGTTGGGATGCCAAAGCTTTTATGGCCGCTTGACTATCAGAGAAGATAGTAATGTCCCTGCCCTTATATCTCCTCCTCAAGTTCTCTCGCAGACAAAGTTCAATGGCATATATTTCCGCCTGGAAAACAGTGGCATATTTCCCCAGGGAAGCATAAGCATTGAACCTGGGGGTCATACCATGTATTCCTGCGCCGGCTCCATTGTCAGTCTTGGATCCATCGGTATACCAAACCAACTTCCGAGACTGACCAGGAGATCGCTCACTACCGCCCCAGGTAAGCTGGGTTTTGTATGGTCTGTGTGTATTTATTCGTTTTGGCATTGTATCACTCCCCATTTCAAATATTGGGTTTGTGATACTGCTCGTTATTCTGGTGTGTCCTAGGGCAGGCCCAGAGCACCAGTTGCCGTTACATTTCAGCCTGTATGCCCCTAATCTCGCCTCCGCCTTAATAATTATACCAAGAGGGGGAGGCTTAGTAGGGTTTCCATGGCTGCAGTTGGAGTGCTTCTAATAGCTCCCGTTATACAGAGACATGCTAGTCGCTGGATTTTGGGATACTCCAGCTCTGCTTTCTCTGTTCTATTTTTGGCCACCAGATAGTTGAACCGTAGGTTATCATGGGTCTTACCACAGCAGTGTACAACCAGTGTACTATGCGTGGCTGAAATCCCAATTTTTCCCCCACAGCTCTTTTGGTAGCCATTAGAGCCATTTTGCCCTTATTAATCACATTCTGCATATGGGATTCCAGGTTAGCTTAGAATCCAGAGTTAATCCAAGGTACTTTACCTCCTGAACATAGCCGAGTGTGGTACCGAAGAAGTGAGGAGATTTTAAATCATCCAGCTTCCTTCGTCTAGTGAAGGGTATTAGCGCAGTTTTGCTAGGATTAACAGTAAGGTTTTCCTTGTTGCACCATCCCTCCACAATTCTCAGTGCCCTTTGCATAAGCTCCGAGGTTGTTTTGTTATGCTTCCCCACGACAAGTATAGTGATGTCATCCGCATACCCCTGGGTAAGGAAGCCATTATTATTCAGTTCCACCAGGAGTTCGTCAACAACCATATCCCACAGTAGTGGGGATAGAACCCCTCCTGTGGGCATCCTTTGACCACTGACACCTCCATTGTTTCGCTGAATAACGTTGCGCTCGTCTGCCAAGTAACATGTTGTTTATCCACCTACAAATGGTGTCGTTAACATTATGTCTGGCAAGAGCCGCGGCCATTGAGTTGAAGGAGGTTCGATCAAAGCTCCCTCAATGTCAAGAAATGCAGCAAGTGCGATTTCCTTGTTGTTCAGTGCGAGTTCTAATCTGGTCACCAGTTGATGATGAGCAGATTCGCATGATTTTTCTGACTGATAGGCATGTTGGTTTTTGTGGAGTGGCCTCTCTGTCAGAGAGTTTTCCCTGACATACCTGTCGATCAGTTTTTCCATTGTTTTTATCATAAAAGACGACAATGTAATTGGTCTAAGTCCCTTTGCCTGGGAGCAGTCCTTACCCGGCTTTGGAATGAAGACCATTTTAGTCTGCTTCCATGCATTGGGCAAATAGCTCGTAGCTAGGCTTGCACGGAAGAGTTTACAAAGCAGTGGAACTAGGGTTTGCTTTCCCTGCTGTAGTAGTGCTGGGATTATCCCATCAGGTCCAGGTGCTTTGTAGGCTTCAAATGATTCAATTGCCCACTCGATTTTTTCGTAGGTTATGACTTCCTTTGCTACTTCCCAGTCGCTTCTTGTGGGCCGAATATTCGGAACATTGACGACTGGGTAGGTCTCATTGCTGAGTTTCTCTTGATCCTGGTAGATGTGTTTGGAGCAAAATCTCCAAAGTTTCCCTGCCAGTTTCAGAGTAGGTTCCATCTGGTTTTTTAGAGTGCCAATAGGATTGACCGGATCTTTAGACAGGATTTTTGGAGTCTGGCTGCCGTGCTGGTATTTTCAATCTCCTGGCAGTATTTCCTCCATGAATCCAGTTTAGCCTTACGGACCCGTTTATTGTAT
This sequence comes from Listronotus oregonensis, assembly GCA_019359885.1. NCBI lineage: Eukaryota > Metazoa > Arthropoda > Insecta > Coleoptera > Curculionidae > Listronotus > Listronotus oregonensis. The sequence continues at coordinate 21,736 of JAHBCN010012591.1, forward strand.
TCGGTGAGTGCAGATTGATATTCATCCCACTCACCTGTTTTCTTCGCTCTGTTGAACAGTCTGCGGGTTTTTTCCTTAGCTCCAGTAGTTCGTTATTCCACCAGGTAGACTTTTTCCTGGCGGTTTGCTTTACTAGAGGACAGTTATTCTGATAAGAGTTTGTAATAGCCTCCAGTAGTTCACAGGAAGCAAGCTCTATGTCAGTAGTATTCCTAATGCTGGTTTTGACGTTACTGCAGTTGATGGTCAAAGTTTCCTTGTATTTCTCCCAGTCCGTGCTCCTCGGGTCACGGTACTCCCCCATTGGCCTCTGAAAAGCAGAGATCGCCAGGAAGATGTGCCTGTGATCAGACAGCGACGGTTCCTCAGATACATACCACCGAGTTACCTGGGATCGTATACGCGGAGATGCCAAAGTAACGTCGATTACCTCTTTACGGGCTCTAGTCACAAAAGTAGGTTCATTCCCCCATTTAATATCTCTAAATTTTCAGAAATAATAAAGTCTAAAGGTACTCACCTCTTCTGTTGATATCACTGCTTCCCCAAGCAGTGTGGTGTGCGTTGGCATCCATCCCAATAATGAGCTGTAGGTTAGAGCGCCTACAGAATTGCTCCAACTGGCGGAGTTCCTCAGATGGGGGTGGATCGATTGCATCTATGGAAGATAGGTTGAAGCGAGGACAGCTTCAGTCCATACACCTTCCATGATGTATTTCAGCCTTACGCCGCCTGGTCCCTAGAACAGAATTCAGTCAGTTTTAAGGCATGTAATTCCTTCTTAATAAATATGCAGGATCTGACATTACCAGATTTGGGAGTCATAATTAACTTTCCTCCGGCTTCGCCTAAGCCCCAACTTTTCCTTTAAAAAGCCAAGGTTCTTGTATGAGGGCTATGTCCGCGTCTCCACGAGATAGGAGCTTGCATAGACAGCCGTGGCTGCCCTGTTATGTTGCAGGTTTGCTTGAAGCACCCGCAGTTCCTGCAGACTCCTGTTTGTGAGCACGGAATGGTCTAATATTACCCCAAACTTTAAAATATTTCAATTCTTTTTAACAAAAAGTTGACAAAAAATAAATGAAATTTAAATTGTTTTTTCCGAAGTCTAAATATTATATTCAAATTTTTTATTTTATTATAGTCCATTACGTGTATTTAAGGTTACAGATTATAATACCGACAATTTTTTTTAGTTAGAGGGAGTGAGCGTTCATTTCTTCGAGGCAGGTGTCTTTAGAGCGCTATAACTTTGATTCTAATGAATATTTTTAGCTAAAAACTTATACATATACTCTTAAAATACTTATAAATAAATGATAAAAATCCAAAGTTCTATCTCTTCATTGACCACCACAAAAATATCTCAAAAAATGCAAAAAAATTAGACCGCCAAACGAGAGAACCCCCTTAAGTAAAACTTTGTTATTGTAAATAAAGATATAAGTTTAGTAAGAAAATTGTAGTGTACGTAACGAAATATCGTTATTGTGCAATATAATTTTTATTGAGGCTAGGACACAGGTACGTCTGAAGATAATACTATATTTTTTCTACTTTAGCTCCCCACTTGGGCTTTGGAGCTTAAAATTTTAAGACCATTTCAATTATCCTTTACCCCGTCCCCTCTTCGGTAAAGTGCTTGCTGTGTATTTGAGATTGGTTGAGTTAGGTTCGTCTAAGTAATAAAATTACTAATTGGAAGGTATCTTCCGAACCACCTTGTTCGGATCATAGAAATATTCGGTTTGATATCGAAACGGGGCCCAGCCCTGTGAAACAGTATAGAGACTCAAGGAGCCTGGTTAGGGACGGGTATAAACTATTCCTAGAAAACCACCTCCAGTCCTGTCTTACCATAATAAACAATCGCGATAAGACAGAGGTGGCTGCGGAACAGTTGAGAACTGCAATTATCTCATCCTATCACGAAAAATGTCTACTTAAAAGAACAGAAGACAATAGAAACACTATCTGGTGGAACAAAACCTAAATACGCTGAGAAAAGAAGTCCGTCGGCTATTCAATCGGGCAAAAGGGAGGTATATAAAACCGCCCTAACACACTACAACAAGCAAATCAGGAAAGCAAAAAGAGAATCCTGGAAAAAGGTTTTGTAAAGGTATCTCAAGCATACCGAGCAGCACTAGAATTCATAGGATTCTCTCTAGAGAACCGGTTCAGGAGTTAGGATCACTGGAAAGACCAGACGGCTCATTTACCGAATCTAAAAGACAGAAGTTGGAGCTTCTAGCAAAAACTCACTTCCCAGGAAGTCTAATACTAAATAGGCTGCCAGATTGGCAGATTAAAACGGCCTCAGAAGGGCGACTGGCTGACTTCTAACAATATAATAACAGCACAAGCGATACGGAGTGCAGTGGAATCTAAAAGACAGAAGTTTTATAGTTTTTAACAGAAAAATCGATGTTTTATATGGGACACCCTGTATATTTTTAAATAATTGAAAATAACTTTAAATTACCTTTCCAAAAATATAGCACACTTAATATTTTGCTCAAGTTTTCTTCGAAATAAAGAGTTTTTAATAGTTCGCCCACTTTGAAAAAGTAGGCTTAGGACGCCGCGGGGCGCGGCCATGATAAAGAAAACAAATGCTTATTGGTAATTGTCAAATTAATAATTAGTAATTTAGTCAAATCTTTCAAATAAATTTAAAATGAAATTTGAAAATTATGAAAAATGGGATATGATAGTTTGTTTTATACAAGTCGGGGAGAATCCAAAAGCAGCAAGCAATTTATCTTGGGGTGGCACCTACCAAGCGCGTCCCCGGGTGGCGGATTGGGGATCGGCCAGGTCTCTCAAGGAATCTGGCTAGTGGCGACTATAAGTAGGGTGGGGAAGATAAAATTCTCAAAATCCTTTGCGAAGGTCGCTGCCGCGGACCACCACCAGTGCTCACATCTAGTGATACCTGGTACCTATCTTCTCTCCTTTCTTAAACTAGTCTTGGGAGACAAGCTTTAATCTTTTCTATCGGCCTCCCTTGGCCAACTCTTGTTCTTCCAAGCCCCTACGCCATTGGGTTTCCAAAGGCTAGGAGCTACTCATTTTCCCACTACTTCTTCTCTTCTTCTACAACCCAATCCCAAGGTGGTGAGGACATCCGTGCCGAAGGGATGCGTGGCACATGGGAGATGTGTCTTTAACGAGCCCTCCAGAATACCTGGCGCCCTTCTGGAGTAAATAGCCTTGTCCCAGTAAGCGGCTCTGCTGGGATGGACCTCCTTTCCGCACCACTCGTGGGAATCATATGGATTCGACAAAGCCGGGTAAAATCCTCCAGAATCTGGGGATCCAAAACAAGGATCTCAACACAGGTGACTGGAGGCTCATCAGCAGCCGTAGTGAGAAACAGGGCATCACCCTTGTACTTGCTATGGACGAACACGCCCTGAAGGAGTTGGGCAAGAGGGGCTACCAAGCCTTTCTGGGCCTAAACCCAATCACCTTCAGAGTGACTAAAGCTCACAAACAGGAGTCTGCAGGAACTGCGGGTGCTTCAAGCAAACCTGCAACATAACAGGGCAGCCACGGCTGTCCTATGCAGGCTCCTATCTCGTGGAGACGCGGACATAGCCCTCATACAAGAACCTTGGCTTTTTAAAGGAAAAGTTGGGGGCTTAGGCGAAGCCGGAGGTAAGTTAATATATGACTCCAACTCTGGTAATGTCAGATCCTGCATATTTATTAAGAAGGAATTACATGCCTTAAAACTGACTGAATTCTGTTCTAGGGACCAGGCGGCGGTAAGGCTGAAATACATCATGGAAGGTGTATGGACTGAAGCTGTCCTCGCTTCAACCTATCTTCCATATGATGCAATCGATCCACCCCCATCTGAGGAACTCCGCCAGTTGGACAATTCTGTAGGCGCTCTAACCTACAGCTCATTATTGGGATGGATGCCAACGCACACCACACTGCTTGGGGAAGCAGTGAAAATCAACAGAAGAGGGAGTACCTTTTAGACTTTATTATTTCTGAAAATTTAGAGATAGTAAATAGGGGGAATGAACCTACTTTTGTGACTAGAGCCCGTAAAGAGGTAATCGACGTTACTTTGGCATCTCCGCGTATACGATCCCAGGAAAAATCGGTTGGGATCCCCCGGAACCGTCGCTGTCTGATCACAGGCACATCTTCCTGGCGATCTCTGCATTTCAGAGGCCAAGGGGGGGGGGACCGTGACCCGAGGAGCACGGACTGGGAGAAATACAAGGAAACTTTGACCATCAACTGCAGTAACGTCAAAACCAGCATTAGGAATACTACTGGGCATGAGCTTGCTTCCTGTGAATACTGGGGGTTTAAAACTCTTATCAGAATAACTGTCCTCTAGTAAAGCAAAAACCCCCAGGAAAAAGTCTACCTGGTGGAATAACGAACTACTGGAGCTAAGGAAAAAACCCCCCAGACTGTTCAACAGAGCGAAGAAAAAAAGGGGAGGGGGTGAATATCAATCTGCACTCACCGAATACAATAAACGGGTCCGTAAGGCTAAACTGGATTCATGGAGGAAATACGAGGAAGGTTGAAAATACCAGTACGGGAGCCAGACTCCAAAAAAACCTGTCTAAAGATCCGGTCA
>JAHBCN010012592.1:0-2500 GCA_019359885.1 Listronotus oregonensis
ATTTTATTAATGCGCATGCCTGCCTCTTAATTTTATTAATGCTTAAAAAAATTTACATTTGTCAACAAGAATAACACGAATAACCAAAAAAAAACTTCAAGTTACTAAATTAATAAATCAATATCACTCATATCGATAATCGATATACACAAAACATCCCTACATTTATTAAAGAGCATAATAATCAATATTAATTAAACCTTAAAGCATTAGAAATTTACAAAAAATTAACATCAGAATTTACAATAATAAACCAACATTCCTTGCCAAGCACAGCACAGTTTAAGAAAAACAACCAAAGTTTGAAATTTATACATGGCTAATCAAATAAAAAAAAAAAATGGTAAAAAAAGAATTTAGTATAAAGTAACGTAGTAGCTTTATATATCGACACATCGGCTGAAAAGGGACAAAATTTAAAAAAAAACATTGTTTTGAGAAATTAGCCAAAAAACAAATCTGAATTATTTTAGGTATTACAAAAGTAATAAATAAATACTCATCAATATTTCTTTTACACTAAATAAAGATATTTGACCCTTAATAGTATATTAGAATTTTTAAATTATTTTGTTTTTAAGCTAAAAAAAAAAAATTTTTATATTTTTTTTTCCTTTTTCAGCTTATGTTTTTTACTTGGAAATAAATTAACACAATTTTAACAGTTTTAAAGTTATCTTTATGTATTCTTAACTAAATTTACTTACAAAGAAAGTGGGGAACAATAATGATACATCTCAAAAAAAAAAAAAAAAAGGGAAATTTTGGAAATTGCCCTTTAACTTTAATTTTTCAGCTTTTATTAATGCCTGGAAAAGGGGAAATTCTACAGCATTAATTTTTTTTTTTTAAATTATAATCTATTTAGCCGACAGTCACGATTTTTATTTTAATGTCACCCCCTTTTTTTGCAGGGGCCCGGGTAAAGAATTTTTAAAATTTTTTTACCCGAATAGTGGCATGTATGGGTTTTAAAAACCCAAAAATTTTTAAAAAAGGCCCTTTTTTTTGGGGAATTTTTTTAATAATTAAGGGAAATTTGAAAAATGGTCTTGAAAATCAGGATTATTAGTTTTTATTCAAGCCCCCCATTTAATGTAACCTAATAATTTTTTAATTTCTTTTTATCTATTAACACTCAAAGGTTTTTATATTACTTTTTGTTTTTTTTCCCTAGTTTTATTGCATAATTTTTAATTTGGGGAAATATTTGAAATAATATTTTTCTCAATACATTTTGTTTTTTCTCAAAAGGCAAATAACATTTTATTTTATTATTTTAAAATTTCTTTTCAAAAAAATTAGGATTGTAATTGTTAAAAAATAAATTAATAAAAGGTTGCCTGTTTCCTGACGGCAGGTAAGGGTGGTCTGCAGAGTCTGGACTCAACCCGGAGTAAAATTTGAGGCAAATCACAAGTTTTGTTTTAATTTTTTTCCCAATATAAAGTAACGTAGTAGCTTTATATATCAACATCGGCTGAAAAGGGACAAAATTTAAAAAAAAACATTGTTTTGGAAATTGAAAAAACAAATCTGAATTATTTTAGGTATTATTACATAAGTAATAAATAAATACTCATCAAGTATTTCTTTTAACTAAATAAAGTATTTGACCCCTGTAATAGTATATTAAATTTTTTAAATTATTTTTTTTTAAGCTAAAAAAAACACATTTTTATATTTTTTTTTTCCTTTTTTCAGCTTATGTCATTTTACTTGAAATAAATTAACACAATTTTAACAGTTTTAAAGTTATCTTTATGTATTCTTAACTAAAGCTTATTAGCAAAGAAAGTGGGGAACAATTTCCAAAATTCCTGTAGGTGCGGGCGCTAAGAATAGGCCTACACTGGGTTTCTAGTAGGGGTATGAGTCCTCTAAGTGCCGTGGTAGTGTTAGCCCTCAGCTTCACTATTTTTTTTTAGTGACGCCTGTAGGTACGGGCGCTTTTTGGCCTCTTTGGCCCGGAAACGAAGGATCACGACAAAAAAAGGAAGAGTAGTCCTACACTGGAACGGTAGTTGGGTGGAGTCCTCTAAGTGCCGTGGTAGTGTTAGCCCTCAGCTTCACTACCTCTCTTGTTTAGTGCGCCGCTTTTATTTTCGTTTAGTTTTGAAATTTTGTAAGTTAACCGCTGTAGCGGTTGCACGTAAATTTTTTTCTATTTCTTGGGTTTTAAATTTTGGGGGAAATTTTTTTTTTTATAACCTTATCAATTCTTGTATTTTTTAATCTTTTATAAATATGATTTAAAGCGTATTTTGATGTTCATTATTTTGATTGATTGATTATTATATTTGATTTGCTTAATTATTACTGATATTTACGTTAGCTTACCCATTAGACTTGGGCGGCATTTTCCGTCTTTTTCCCTGATTGTGACTTATTTTCCCGATTTTGACTTATGAACCTCTCGATTTTGACTTTTGTTGTGAATATAGTGGTACTTTTTTGTACAACTCTTCTCAGAGGATTAATCGTATATTTGCCCTATTGT
>JAHBCN010012592.1:7500-26217 GCA_019359885.1 Listronotus oregonensis
ATAAATGTTCTAATGATATGCATTTTTTGCCAAGGGCGTAGCGGCGCCACAACCAGTCTAGAAAGAGCCAGTTCTAAATCGTCCGTGTTAGGATTCAGTTGACCGGTGGCTGAGTACTTTTTTCCGAGATATTTGAAGAATTCACCGGGTTTAAGTTGTTTAATAGGTGAGCCATCAATGTAGAACAGGGGACGAGTGATCTGGTACATATGTTTATTTGATCTGTTGACATTTATCGAGAGTGCTACACATTTCTGCGTATTTAAGGACATGCCTCTCTTTTCAAAAAATTCCTTTGCCAACTTAAGCAACCTTTGAGCTCCCTCTTTGGTATCCGAGGCCAGAATGAGGTCGTCAGCATAACCAACGACACTCATCCGGACCCCATCACCAACGGGAAGGCCGCAGTTCTCATTCTCCAATACACAGATCAGCTCGTCAAGCACCATGTTAAACAGTTGAGGCGACAGAGGATCGCCCTGTTTTACACCTCTATTTACTTTAATTGGCTGAGTTGTAGAGCCATCCGGCAGTACAATTTTAGTTGACGTATTTTCGTACCCGTCCATAATTATGTCCGTGAGAGCGCTACCGACGCCGAACCGCCTCAGAGCCCTCTTCACCGATCGATGTGAAACGGTGTCGAAGGCCTTCCGCAGGTCCAACGCCAGCAGGTGGTACGGTTTAAGATGTTCCCTAGAGTGTTTGATTGCCCCCTGGACTGTGAGATTGTTGACCACCACACCATCAACCTTGCGGAAGCCGCGTTGGTTGGGGTGGAGGTTCAACGTACTCATACGTCTATACAACACCTTGTTGATCAAGCGGAGGTAGGCACTGCTTATAGTTATCGGCCTTAAGTTTTTACATCCTTAGGGTCGCCCCCCTTAGGTATGAGAATAGTTCTACTCTCCTTCCAGCCATCAGGAATGACTCCGAAGAATAAGGAGGTATTATAGAGAATCGCCAATTTGTGGGCCGGAACCTTTCGGAGGTCGGATGGTCTGACCCCGTCCGGGCCGGCGGCGTTTGAGGCATGGCCTTTAAGGCGCCAACCAGCTCCTCCACGGAGACTGGCTGGTTCAAGTATGCCACGTTATTGGTATCAACAAAATCGGTGATGATGTGATCATCATCGCAAGAAGGCGTCCCAAAGATGTTTGTATACTCCCTCTCCACCTCAGCCAGAGTGGGTCCTTCCCCCATTGCCTGTTCCCAGGGAATATCCGAGATTATATGCTCCGCCACTTTAGCAGGATCTTTTTTATATAGAGACTGAACCTTTTAATATGATAGCCCTCCTGGCCGAACGGTTTAAGTTATTGGGCAAATGTTCGGGCGCAGGAGGACGTCTCGGTCTATTATTATTAGCACGGCCTGCCCGCACGGGAGGCGTGAGCAGGTTCGCGAAGGAAGCGAGTGCCTCACGGGCCTCTTCTCTTCTCGCGACCCTGATGTTTGTTTGCGTCAGGTTCAGTAGTCTCCTATCGTCCTCGTTGAGGTCGATGGCTGCGTTGTTGGCATACAATCTCAAATAATCCCGTAGGACAAGGCGGGTTCCGTCCCCGGCTCCAGCCTCGACTGGGTTGGGTAGCAGAAAACTCCGCTCGCTCAACAGTGTGTTATTGATTTCGTCCATTAGGGACATCTCGTGAATCACAGGACTGGCCGGTCCCTCCAGATCCTGGTCGGCGGGAGGCAAACCGAAGCCGACCTCTTCCACCAGGTCTACAGCAGCTTGGGCCCCGAGAGAGGCAAGGTAATCTTTATATGCCTGCAAAGAGCGCAGGTATTTTATGCGTCCCAATGTAATGTTAGGAAATAATTCCACCAGGTGCTGATTAATGAAGCGTCCCTCAAATTGAGATTCCGCTTTTGCCAGCTTTACGATTTCGCTGTCCTCCTGTTCGACTGGGTCGGCAGGAGGCCGTTCAGCAGGCTCGTAACGTTCTTCCCGCATTTGGTTCAATTCAACGGGGTGAGCCTTTCGCATGTGCTGGATGACACCAGCATAGCTCTTAAACGGCTTTTGGCAGAGTTGACACACCGATCTATCTATTCCAGGTACCGGGGGGCCATGACAGCGACCCCGGTCCAGATGGGTTCGGATTCCGGCTTCTGAGCCGAAAACCTTACCACAAACACAAACTACCATGTCGACGAGGACGATGAACGTGGTGTGCAGAGCAGTCACTGGGGCCAAAGGCACTCAGAGACAATTTAGTAAATAGGGTCAATAGACTCCGCACCAAACGTCCAGTCAAAGGACTGGCAGGACGCGACGAATCGCGTGAGACCCTGAACGTCACTCCCGTACGCTGTTCTGACGGGACAGCAACTTGGGTAACAATAGGTTTTTAAAGGATGTGAGGAAGGGAACAAAACGACTGCCAGTAAATCTGAGCCTTGTGTCTTTATAAAGACACCAGCAAGCCTTAAGGGCTGATGTTAAATTTTCCCCTGATAGAGCCTTAGCCGTACCAGGAGCTTATGGCGTGGAGTGCCAAATCGGTAGAAGTACTAGCAACTAAAAAAGGCCTCATAAAAAAAGGCGAGCTACCAGAGCCCGAGAGCCCCGATAAAGGTACGGTTTCGTTGGTGCGACTCGAGCGGCTGCGGCTTACGACTGCGATTTACTGCAGTCGCAGCCGCAATATAGAGTATTTTATTTTGTGCGTTTTTAATTTTATGCGATTGCGATTTAGATTAGTTTAAAAGATCTGGTTCTAAGATGTGCATGGTTGAAGTCCTTTAGTTCACTTATAACCTACAAAATAAATAACAGTGATCTTTTAAGTATAATTCTCTTAGAAGAAGAGGAAGAAGAACAAGGCTACAACTGACATTATTAGAAAAGGAACGATGCGAGAAACACGATATATTTAAAAGACGTGCAGAAGAAGGATATTTTAGTCTACTTATAAAATCACACTTAAAAGAGGACGAAAAAAAATTTAGAGAATTTTTCCAGTTACACATTTACATAATTTATTGCGAGAAGGGTACTTGGAGAAAAAAGGGGTTCCCTACTATAAGTACGATTCTCGATTTTCGAAATCTTACAAGAGCGAGTGGATATCAAAACGTTGAAGGGTTTTATGTAAGAGATCAGTTTATGAGGTTTTTGTTACAAGAAGGGATTGTCGAATGGCAAAATCCACAGGTTTCGAAAGTAAAGTGAAAACTGTACTGAGCAATCCATTGTAGGTATTGTAATAATGTTTTAACCTTATACTTATTTTAATGTAAATTGTTATTAAAAATAGGCATTACAAGAAATACCTAATAAAAATGTTTAAAGTAAAATTTAGTTTTTCTAATAAAAAAATATTTGGTAACTATAAAGTTGGGCCAAAATAGTAAAGAGAAAAATGAATACTCATACCTATAATTATTAAAGAAGAACAAAATACATAAATTAATGTTAGTTACTGCTTTTTCCTACTGAAAATGCTATCTTTTTCCAGGCATTCTCTTTGAACATAACATTTTTATAGTTTTCATGTTCGTAATCGAAAATCGAGGGATATTTCTGAACTTCTTCAACCAATATCTCATCCTCATTCGCATTGAATTTCGCCATTTTTTACTAAACGACTGCGATTTGACTGGTACATCCAGCAGTCGAATCGCAACCGCTGCGGCTTGATCGTAACGGTCTGCGACTGAACGGCGTCAACCAAAACGTATATGCATAAATTGTATAAAACCAGTGCCGCGACTGTAGTCGCAGTCGCTGTTGCGACTCAATCGCAGCCGCGAGCCGCACCAACGAAACCGCACCTTAACTCGCCTAGAGTTCTGAAAACCTCTCAATGCAAAAGGGCGACCGCCGATAAACGAACGATCGCCCAAAATGCTATGCCTGCTCCACCCGACAAGACTTTGCCACGACTAATTGCCTGGAGTCGTTGCCCGCCTTTCACCACGTGGAGGTTGGCTCGACTTCCGTGGAATTAATGCGTGAAGCGCTGACCCCTTATAATCAATGAACATAGAACAAACTCAATACCAATCCACAGAGTAGAAAGGCGAAAGATTTATTCGCATTGAAGTGAGTCATAGTTACTCCCGCCGTTTACCCGCGCTTGATTGAATTTCTTCACTTTGACATTCAGAGCACTGGGCAGAAATCACATTGCGTCAACATCACGTTAAGACCATCGCAATGCTTTGTTTTAATTAGACAGTCGGATTCCCCCGGTCCGTGCCAGTTCTGAGCTGACCGTTAAATAGCGGCCGAAGAGGACACCGGAAGATCGCGAAACCCTCCGGGCCTCGCAGCAAAGCGGTTCCGCGGGAGGCCGCTATATAAGCACGGGTAAACGGCGGGAGTAACTATGAGAATTTTTTCGGTTGGCCGCACTCTGACCGACTCGACACCCCACGCCATAAGCTCCTGGTACGGCTAAGGCTCTATCAGGGGAAATCTTTTAAGATCAGGACCTGGCAGTTGTTTCTCCTTTCCTCTCCTTCCATTCAAAAACCCATTCAAAAACGCAAAGAGGTGATCAGGGTCACCGCGGCTCGCCGCGTCTTGCCAATCTTAGATTGGACTCTCCTGTGCGGAGACACTTGTCCCTAACTTACAGTATAATCGGTGAGTGCCTGTGGCTCCACTAGTTGCTCCGCACACTTTGTTCTTCATCTCTTCGCGATGGTCCGGTGCGTGTGCGGGATAGACTTCGGCACTGAGGCCGGGGTCCGTACACATTTAGCAAGGGGTCGATGTCATGGACCCAACACCGCGGGCGTTGATCGTTCCGTTTGTGAAATCTGTGGCGTAAAATTTAAGAGTTTCGCGGGAGTTCGCCAGCATATGCGAACGGCCCATCCCGTTGAATTTAACAATATACGTGAAGAACAATACGAAACTAACGTCCGTCCTCAAAGGGTCGACCCGCTTGACCAGGAGGACGGCGAAATCTTTTTACTAGCTTCTGAAGAGGCCAAATTTGAAGGTACATTCATCAACAAGCATCTGAGCGAGACATTTCCACACATAAAACCCGGCAGAATTAAATACCTTAGGTATACTCAAAGATACAAGGACTTCCTTGCCTCACTCGGAGCACGGGAAGCCAGGGACTTGGTTGAAGAGGTTGGCTTCGGTCAACCTCTAGATCAGAATAACAGGGATAACGACGCCGAGCTGGCTCAGGATATCTCCATTATGGAGGAGGTGAACAACACCGTGTTGAGCGAGCGGTCGTTTCATCTGCCCAATCCAGTCGACGTCGGAACCGGGGATGGAATCCGCGCTGCTCTCAGGGAGTATCTGCGACAGTTTGCTAACAGTCCTGCGCTCACACACGATGAGGCAGATCTACAGCTGCTGAATCTATCACAAACGAACATAAGAATCGCTAGGAGAGAGGAGGCTCGCAGAGCACTCCTCGCCTACGCTAATAAGCTTACGCCTCCCGTGCGGGTTAGGAGTAATAATTCGAAAAGTACGAGTCGCACTGGTCCTGCAGTCGAACGTGAGACCCATAATTTAAATCGTTCGGCCAGACGTGCACTCCTCGTTAAGTTAAGTTGCAGCAGTTGTATAAAAAGGACCCTTCCAAAGTGGCAGAGCATATTGTCAATGATATTCCTTGGGAGCAGGCGCTGGGGGAAAACCCGGAGATGGCCGAGGTGGAGAGGGAGTACGGACGCATCTTCGGAGAACCCTCCTCGGACGATGACAATCCCATAGAGGATTTTGTAATTTCTGACGTGGCATACTTGAACCAGCCAGTCTCCGAAACGGAGCTGGCTGGGGCTCTTAGGAGCATGCACTCGAACGCAGCCGGCCCCGACGGGATCCGTCCATCGGATTTACGGAGGGTGCCTATCAACAAACTGGCTATTTTATACAATGTGGCTCTCCTTTTCGGGACAATTCCATCGTCCTGGAAGGAGAGTCGTACTATCTTGATACCGAAAGGGGAGGGCGACACGAGAGATGTCAAAAACCATAGGCCGATTACCATCTCAAGCGCCTACCTCCGCCTGCTCAACAAGGTGTTGTTCAGGAGAATCAGCTCGGTACACCTGCACCCCAATCAACGGGGATTCCGAAAGGTTGACGGGGTTATCTTGAATAACCTGACTGTACAAGGGACAATTAAAGACTCAAGGGCGAAGCTGAAGCCGTATCATTTGTTGGCTCTGGACCTCCGAAAGGCCTTTGACACCGTGTCTCATAACTCGGTGAAGAGGGCCCTAAAGAGGTTTGGAGTCGGCGACATGATCTCGGAATTAATCATGGACGGGTACGAGGACAGCTCGACAAAGGTTTAACTCAAAAGGAGATTAGGAGCATGGTGTGTAGAGTGATCACAGGGAGCATTATTACTCACAAGGCCTTCGTGAGGAATTAATTAGATTGGCAGGGCGCTGCGGACCGCATTTATGTGTCTGTGTTGTGTTTCCTATACCTTTGACATCGGGCCTGCTTCCCTTCAGGAACTGGCCCATGATGCTTCCTCCTCTACTTTTATGATCCTATTTAAAGTTAGATTTTAATATACTCTTATTTTTAGTTATGATTTCTTAAAGCCACCGGCTAGTAAACCCGCCTATAACTCTAAGGGCTTCACCCGCAATAACTCTAAGGGCTTCACCCGCAGCACCGACAATCGTGCTCAGAGGCTGGGACTTTTACTTTTTTCTTCCCTCACGGTCGGGAAACAACATTGACCGTTCAAAAGCGCGTCACGCTTATTTTGGGGGCGGGCATTGGTTAAATGATGATTGGCCAAGTTGGTTCTCCTCTATAAACGAGCGTATGACATATAACTTAAGCGCCTTTTCTGACTAGCCAAATGCCTCGTCATCTAATTAGTGACGCGCATGAATGGATTAACGAGATTCCCACTGTCCCTACCGACTATCTAGCGAAACCACTGCCAAGTGATCCACCGTTTAGGGTAATTTTCAAATCCAAACAAGTCACAATCGAGAAATTCTAGGCTTAAATCCAGTAGACAACGGGTAAGCAAAATCAGATTGCTAAGACCTAGAATACGTCAAATCAGGTAAAAAAAGGTAAAGTAATACAAGGTAATCGAAACAAATTCAAATCATCAATAAAACAACAACTTAAAGAAAGTCTCAGGCTAAGCAATTAAATCCAGGAAAATCTGAAAGGTAAACAAACCAAATTGCTTATAGTCTAAGCGTAAAGAAATCCAGTGGGAACTGAAATGATACCACGTCAATTCGCTTAGACTGATGCCGATAAAAAAAACTACTAAAATCAGAGCAAGGTAAGATAAACAACAAATAAAGTACGTATGAACATACTCAAGATAAAGCAAAACTCAAAATAAATCAAATTACGTATAATCCTCTGAAAAGAGATGTACTAAAGGTACTACGCACAGAAAGATAAAAAAGGCAAAATAAGGTAAACAACGAAACAGTACGTATGACGACACTCAAGAAAAATAAGGCACAATAGGGCAAAAGTACGATTAATCCTCTGAAAAGAGTTGTACTAAAAAGTACCACGTACTATTCACAAAAAAAGTAAAAAATCGAGAGGTTCATAAGTCAAAATGGGGAAAAAATAAGTCACAATCAGGGAAAAAAAGACGGAAAATGCCGTCCAAGTCTAATGGGTAACGTAAATAACAGTAATAATTAAGCAAATCAAATATAATAATCAATCAATCAAAATAATGAACATCAAAATACGCATTAGCTAATCATACTTCCATAGTAAAGATTACAAAATACAAAATTGATAAGGTTATAAAAATACAATTCCCAAAATTTAAAACCCAAGAAATGAAAAAAATTTACGTGCAACCGCTACAGCAAGGTAACTTACAAATTTCAAAACTAAACGAAAATAAAAGCGGCGCACTAAACAAGAGAGGTAGTGAAGCGAGGGCTAACACTACCACGACATTAGAGGACTCCTACCTCAACTACCGTTCCAGTGTGGGACCTTTTTTCCTTTTTTATTGTCGTGACTCCTTCGTTTCGCGCCAAAGGGGCACACTAAAACGCCCGTACCTACAGGGCGTCACTAAACAACAGAAGTAGTGAAGCTGGGGGGCTAACACTACCACGGCACTTAGAGGACCCCATACCCCTACTAGAAACCCAGAAAAAGGCCTATTCTTGCCCCGCACCTACAGGGCGGGCGCTTTTGTTAGTCTTTCCCTTTGGCGCGAAACGAAAGGAGTCACGACAATAAAAGAGTAGTCCTACACTGGAAGGGTAGTTGGAGGAGTCCTCTAAGTGTGCGGGGTTTTACCCCTCGCCCTCTTGTTTAGTCGCCGCTTTATTTTCGTTTAGTTTTGAAATTTTTTAAGTTAACCTTTGCTGTGCGGTTGCACGTAAAAATTTTTTTTTATTTCTTGGGTTTTAAATTATGGGGGTATTTTTATAACCTTATCAATTCTTGTATTTTGTAATCTTTACTATGGAAGTATGATTAGCTAATGCGTATTTTGATGTTCATTATTTTGATTGATTGATTATTATATTTGTTTGCTTAATTATTACTGATTACGTTGCTTACCCATTAGACTTGGACGGCATTTTCCGTCTTTTTCCTCTGATTGTGACTTATTTTTCCCGATTTTTTACTTATGAACCTCTCGATTTTGACTTTTGTTTGAATAGTACGTGGTACTTTTTAGTACAACTCTTTTCGAGGATTAATCGTACTTTTGTCCTATTGTGCCTTATTTCTTCTTAGTACGTGTCATACGTCTGTTTCGTTGTTTACCTTATTTTGCCCCTTTTTTTTTCTTCGGGGTAGTACCTTATTCATCTCTTTTCAGAGGTTATCGTACATTGATTTATTTTGAGTTTTGCTTTATCTTGAGTATGTCTTCATACGTACTGTTATTTTTGTTTATCTTACCCTTTCTGATTTTAGTAGCTTTTTTTTTATCGGCATCAGTCTAAACAAGACGTGGTATCTTTCAGTTGTTTTTATTTTTTCCTGATAAAGCAATTTTTGGGTTTTTTTCCTTTTAGATTTTCCTGGATTTAATTTTAGCCTGAGACTTTTTTTAAAAAATTTGTTTTATTATGTTTGAATTTGTTTTATTTTTTATTCTTTTCCTTTTTTTGTTTAGTACTAGTTTGCAATCTGTTTTGCTTACCCGTTGCTCTGGATTTAAGCCAAATTTCTCAGTGACTTGTTTGGATTTGAAAATTACCCTAAACGGTGGATCACTTTTCAGGCATAAACCAACGGATGGTAGCTTCGCACCATGCCCGCTCGAGCTAGGGCGTGAACCAAATGTCCCAATCTTCCTCTCGTACTGAGCAGGATTACTATCGCAACGACGGTTCAGTAGGTAATAATAATTGAAGGAGAGGAAAAGGGGCCCACCTCCCTCATACCACCGCCCATGCCGGTACATGGTACGGTGCCCCGAATTGCCAAATCAATAATAAGAGAGAGAAAATGTTGCTATTATTATTAGTGTTTCTTGGTTCTTAAATTTGGACTTTAGCGACCGAAGTCTATTAATTAATTTAAATTAAGTCCTCTCCTTCAATGCTCAGAATAACATATGTGCAAATGAAAATTGAAAACAAAGTTTGGGGAGTTACCCTTCCAACTCCACAGTTGGGTCGATGACCCGGAGGTTTCCCTAATACCCCCCAATAGTAATAAAATAACCTGTCTCACGACGGTCTAACCCCAGCTCACGTTCCCTAATTAACGGGTGAACAATCCGACATCGAAGGATCAAAAAGCGACGTCGCTATGAACGCTTGGCCGCCACAAGTCAGTTATCCCTGTGGTAACTTTTCTGACACCTCTTGCTGAAAACTCTTCAAGCCAAAAGGATCGATAGGCCGTGCTTTCGCAGCCCCTATGCGTACTGAACATCGGGATCAAGCCAGCTTTTGCCCTTTTGCTCTACCGAGGTTTCTTCCTCGCTGAGCTGGGCTTAGGACACCTGGTTACGACAGATGTTCCGCCCCAGACAAACTCCCCGCCTGGCAGTGTCCTCGAATCGATCACACGGGAGCATAAAACGACAAACGGAAAACCCGGGATCACTTCAGTGCAAAAATCTTTCGCCTTTTACTAAAGATTTCCGTGGAGTGGGTCAACATAAAGGGGTTTTTTAAATAATTTTTTCAAGCCCTTTAGTAGGGCTACTGACTAAACCAGTGCCTGTAAGATTTTACATTGTGGAAATATAAATTTGGTCTGTCTGGCCTTTTTATAATAGTTTTTTTCTTTAATGTTATAAATATTTTTTTTTTTTAGGGAATTTCTTAATCAGTTTTTTGGGTAAGCAGTTGATAATTAGTTAATCTCTTGATTACCTGTTTTAAAGCCTTAAGATTTTAAAATAACTAAAATAAAGTGTTATAAGTTGCCTTCGTCTGAAAAAAAAAAACAAACTGTTTTGAGAATAATAGCCCTTATTTCAGAATACTTTCCCAACATTCAAAAATTATGCAATAAAACTAGGAATTTTAAAGGGGTAATCAAAAAGTAATATAAGTAAAACCAATCAATATGAGTGCTTAACAGATAAAAAAGAAATTAATAAAACTTACTTAGGTTACATGTGGCCTCAAAGTGGGCGGCTTGAATAAATGTTGCTGTAATGCTGTAGACCATTTACCCTTTACCAGCGCATTCACCATAACATAGCATCGAAAAATTAAACCTTTACAACAAAATATCGCCGATTGAAGAAAAATTAATGAGCAAAACGCAAAGCTGCGTAAAGGGCCACGAAAAGGTTTCTTAAAGTTATTACCATGTCAGACCTGGTCAATTACCTCAGATGTCAAGAGGTGATCTGAGATCCCCAATGAACTTAAAAACTTGTTCCAGTCACGTGAAACAAAAGATATGCCGTAAATCGTTTGTGACGGAACCTGTACTTCATCACAGATAGGTTTGTGTTTAACAAATATGTTAAAATTTGAGAACTGATGACATTCTTTATTACCTTAACAGCAGTCATAAGCATAAATTAAATAATCTTTTTTTATAAACATTTTTAAGAAAAGAGACATAAAAAAAATCGGCGTGTAGATAAATCAGACTTAAGTTTAAATATTTTATTTTAGCACAAATAGTTGGTCGTCAGAAATTAACAAAAAAAATGCCTGGTTATTTGGTCTTCATCTGGTTCAGTAGGCTAGGAAAACTTTGAACAGCAGTTTCAATGCTTCTTCTCACATCAAATCAACATCCGCGGAATTCTGTCTAATCTGATTTTAAAATCATTTCTGAGAAACCTTTTAAGGCCTATCGAGTGATGTGTCAGATGCCAATTTTCCTCCCAAAACAAAAAATGTCAAATTTAAATAGTGGTTTTTTGGTTTGTCTTATTTTACATCTTCAACAGGGATAAAACATGCTCTGTTTCATTCGAGGGTCTCTTCTTCCCGGAGGGTTTGGTTTTGGTTTGTAGAAAAAACTTCCCTAAATCCTAAAAAAAAAATTTTATTTTCGAAAAATCTAGGTGGTGTAAACAAAAATAGATTTAAGGCTCAACAGCAAAAAAAAATAGCTTGCCTTTGAATTTTTGGGGAGAAAAAAATTAAATTAAAATAAAATACAGCTGTAAAAACACATACAACATAACTGGGTAACCTTAAAATTTTAAAATAATCAACTTAGCAGAAAAGTAATACTGATGACAATAAATTTGGCGAATTTGTCATATATAGGTACAATATAATATATTAAATGAATTAGTGTTTATTTTAAACATAAAATTTTAAAACAACAACCCTTAATCTTTTTGGAAGAATTAGCGAAAAAAACTTTTTATCCACTGTTGAAGTTTTCTATCCATCCTCATCAGTGTCCATTGAACCTCAGTGGAAACTTTTTTAAAATTTTTTAGATATGCTAAATATATTTTTTTTCCCAAAATAACCAATCGAAAAGTTATGGACTTTCAATGAGTTTTTTTTGTCAAGTTAAAATAAAAACAATATAAAAACAGAATCGAATAGTATGTCTAATTATTTTTTTTATTTTATGAAAATCAAGATAATATTAAATTAATTTAAAAAAAAAAACGCAACGTTGCGTGCTTTCACATAGAGCGATTTTAGGTCTTATAATCTTTTTACAATTTTTTTCTTTATTAAAAGATTTAAATTTTTTTTAAAAAAACATATAGTAAATTTTTTAAATTATTTAAACAAATACTTTTTGTTGCCACTAAAAAGCAAGTTAAAAATGAACATATAAACATATAAAAGTGTACATTTTTTCTCTAAGTAAAATGGTCTTCATTTCAATGTTTAAATATACCATTTGTCAAGCCACTATATTTTAAAAACTATTTGCCTTATTTAAATTAACATGGAATATTTCATAAAAGTTCTATAATATTCAAAATTATTATAACTTTAGGGGTACACAATATAGTCCATTTATAACACAATTCGTAAATTATAAGAGATTAAATTGTGGTTAAGTGTACAATTAAAATACAAAATAAATATATGGTTTTAAATACTAGTTTCTTGGTGTCTCCCTTTAGGAAACACATGCCCTATTAGATAAGAACCGGTAAATGCACTAAAAACATTTTTATTTACTATCTTAATGGTAATCAAGATTTAAGTCAAACTCAACCAAACCTTTTTTATGAACATAGATTATTATTTTGAACTTATCTAAATAAAACGGTTTATAGTAACTAAAATTTACTACAAATTTCCTACACCACAAATATCATTATAGGTTTTTCAACACAAATTTATTTTATTATCATTAAAACAAATGTGTTAAAAAAAAAAAAGACATTTACGAAAAGTGCAGCTGAAACACTTAAACACGTGAATAATAATTTAAAATTTTCTACGACCAAACATACAATGTTATGAGCGACGTAAATAACAAAAACTTTGTTTTTCGATTTTTACACTTAATATGTTTAACAAATTTTTTTGCACCTTTCGGGAAAAGGAATTTTAGTTTAATTTAATACTTGTTATATAATCTTTCTGTAGGGTTTCCAACAAAAACATGCCTGCCCCAAAATCCAATAACTTTTGTTTGTTTGATATTTTTTTTATGCATTAAATCTGTATAGTGCTAAAATATAAATATACAGGGTGTTGATATGACATTATCGATGATTCTTAAAAAAAGAAATCGCCATATTTTAGTGCAGATTTATAATCTCCAAAAAAAAAGCGGTTTTTAAAAAAACATAAAATACTTATGATTTTAGGTGGAAATTTTGTAGTTACAAGGTGTTAAAGCATTGTGTACATAAGTTTCTATCCTTTGCAAAGTAGATAAATGCATAAGTAATTTAATAGTATTACTCAAATACTTGACAAAACATATTATTTTGTCAGCATAAAAAAACATTACCATACTTACAAGAAAGATATTAAAAAAGCGTTTTTAAGTATTGCTGGTACCCACTTACCCCCAAAATTAAAAAAAAAAAGAAAAAAAAAAATAATATCCTGTACCTACAAAACTGTCCAATAAAATCATAAGAATTTTTTATTTTTAAAATCAGCTTTTCTTAGAGGTTATAAATTGCAATAAAATTTAAATATAAAAATGCACAATACAAAATTTTACTTATGTATTGAGGAAATTTTCAATTTTTTTTTTGCTTTACCATGTTCTATACATTATGTATACATTTTTTTTACCACCCTGTAACCACGAAACTGTCATCTAAAACCATAATTGTTTTATGTTTTTTAAAATAGCTCTTCTTGGAATTATAAATCTGCAATAAAATATTGAAGTCTCCATTTAAAAAAATCGTCGATGACGTCATATCTACTACAAGAATCACCCTATATACAGGGTGGCCAATATATAACGACTGATTTGAATTGCGCGCCATTTTTGATACAGGCATATCAGTAGGTGGCGCCGTGGGGATTTTTTTTAAAGCACATGTGTACAATTCATCATGGAGCGCTACACGATCCCACAACGCTCCATTGTTAAAACGTTTTACTTAAATAATGAGTCGATTGTTGCAACTATTCGGAATCTACGACGAGATTTCGGTCGAAATAATGTGCCCAGTGTCAACACCATTCGTCAGTTGGTGCGAAATTTGAACAAACAGGTGAGGTTAAAAAACTTGCCAAGGTCGGGCCGTGTTCGAACTGTTCGTACTCCGGAAATTATCGGGGAGGGGGTTTGTGAAAGTGTAATGGAGCGCCCTGAGACATCTACCAGATATCGTTCTCAAGAACTGGGTATTCGTCGCACATCATTAGGCACTATTTTACATAAAGACTTGCATTTGCGGCCATACAAAATTCAGTTAACCCAAGAACTTACCAGAGACCATGAAAGTCGCCGACAATACAGTCATGCAATATTGCAGCTTAATACCCAAAATAACGATTTTTACCGACAAATGATAATGAGCGATGAAGCCCCCGATATGAACGGATTTGTTAATAAGCAGAATTTCGTATCTGGGCATTAGAGAACCCCCGTGTCATCCATCAACGACCACTTCCTCGTGAATCACAGTTTGGTGCGGTGTTTGGTATAGGTGTCATTGGACCTTACTTTTTTGAAGACAATGCAGGTAATTCTCTTACTCTCCGGCGAGCGAAATGAAATTGCAAAACTTTTTTTGGCTCCTCAAATCCAACAATTTAAGCCAAACAGTGGTTCCGCAGGACGGAAACTTTCCCGGCAGGGAAACAATGAATCTTTTCAAAATTTTTCCGGGAGTTTAATTTCTCTTGGTGAGGTTTAGCTGTCCACCAAGGTACCGGTTTAACCTCCTGGTTCTTTTTGGGGTTTTTTAAAAATAAGGTTTATTGCCAACAAACCAAATACTTTTTAGATCAGCTGAAGAAAATAACAAAGCCATTGAAAAATTTTCCGAAATACCAAAAAGTTTATGGGGGAAAAAGTAGTCAAGACTCAGGTTTGCCGGCTTTAGAGGTTTGTTGATTTTAATTTTTCAACTTAATTTCTAAGTTTCAAAAAAGATTAAAAAATAAAAAAAAAGAACATATTTTTTTTTTCCAAATATTCAGAAACAAACCAAATCAGTTACATATCCCACCCTATATTTATTTTTATATCAAAAAATGGAATTAAATTTAAAATAATTATTTCCCTTTTGTTTTTAAAATTATTTTGCTTTATCAAATAATAAATTTTTCCATCATTTTACAAAATTTTATATTTTTTGATATTAATTTAACTATTTCTTTAAATAGTAAAAAATCCGGGACATTTTTTTTTTGAATCCAACTTTTGTAATTACAAGTTTTTTTTTTTTTAAATATTTATAAACCAATCAGTATAAAATTTCTTTCTTTC
Organism: Listronotus oregonensis; assembly: GCA_019359885.1. Taxonomy (NCBI): domain Eukaryota; kingdom Metazoa; phylum Arthropoda; class Insecta; order Coleoptera; family Curculionidae; genus Listronotus; species Listronotus oregonensis. The sequence goes on from JAHBCN010012592.1 coordinate 22,781, forward strand.
AATCGAAAGCAAATTTTACCATGACGTTATAATAATTCCAAGGCCCACGCGGTTCTCTTTTGGGGGAACAAAGGCAAAAAAAAAAACGGAACGGGGAAAAAAGTCAGTAGGGGATTAAAAGTAAAATGTTTATTGTTTTGGAATGAAAAAAAATGGGTTGAAATGCCCCTTAAAGTTTATCATTTGTTTTAAATGAAAAGAAATATGTTTCCAAAAGTTTTAATCAAAATTCAATAAATAATTCTGGTTGTTACACTTTCTTTTGTCACCGGGTAATATTTTTCAAAATTTTTTTTTTTTAAAAATTATTTAAAGATTTCTAAATTTCGAAAAGTCTATTGTCAAATTGGGCACCCCCTATAAATTTAATCAATCTTGTAATGTATCTCTTTCAGACTTTTTTTTTAAACCGTTTAACACTGTATATCTTAAAAAACCCATTTTAGGAATAAAGTTTTTTACATAAAACTTGTTCAATATACCCTGCATAATTTAGATTTAAAATATTAAAAAAAAAAAATGAATATTTAAAAGAAAGTTTTCCCTCTAAAACAAAAACTTGGACTTTAAAGTGTTATTCTGAAGATTATTACGGTCAATTTTTAAATAGGGTATAAACATGTTAACTACCTCTAAGTAATGTTCACTTAGGTTAAAATTAGGCTTCTTAAAATATTTTTTGTCTCACTGTTTCTTCTACATCTCCAAACCCAGTATACTTATATTCAGGTTTTTTATTTTGAAGTCTTGACGACTTTCTTGGTTCTTTTGGAATCATGCCAGTAAATCTGCAAAAACAACATTTAATAAATAATGCAACACATCTGACAAAATACTTAATAAATCTACCACAATAACTTTCCTTGTTTTTAAACTGGTTAAATAAAATAATGTGGAAAAAATTTCCCCACAAAACTATAAAACACACTAAATTTCAAATTAAAAAATCCATATGAAATTTTTACAGAAAACCTAAAATATAACACCGATTAAAAATAAACACAAGAAAATCTAAATTCCTTAAACTCCAACAAACAGAAATTAGGTTTAGATAACATAAAAGGTAATTAAAATATCAGTTTAATTTTTGATGTTTACATTTATCTGTAGCAAAAAAAAATTTGAATACCTGTATTTAATCTAAAAAGTAAAACATCTAATAAATACAAATCGGCATTACTTAAAAACCCAAAATAGGTTTTTGATTGTTTGAAATAAAACTAAAATGATTGCTGTTTTTTGATCCGTTGGACAACCCCCGCAAGGCAGATAAAAGTCTGAGTACTAGATAGCGCGGATGCCGCATTTTTAAATGTTTAATTCATTTTTCCCAGCTCCGTCTACAATGTCAAAGTATCGAAACATGCAGATGCATTTCACGGCGGCATTCATATGCGGTAGTGTCTCTACAGATCCCTCCAGTAATGTCACCCGGGACGGACCTAAATCCAAACATGAAATTTGAAAACACAAAAGCATGGCCTTTCTTATTGTAATCCAACAGACCACTAACCGTGCCAGACGTTGATTAACTTCGCTGATCTGACGTTAATGTTACTAAAAAAAGTTTTAAATGTCATCTTTTTCTACTCAAAGGGTTTTTACCATTTTCATGCAAAAAATAGTGAATTATTTTTTATAAATTTTATTCAGATATATAAATTTTAAAAAGATGATAGTTTGACTAGCTTTATTAAATAAAATTTTAAAAAAGGGAAAAAGTGTTTAGTTATTAATTATTTCCAAAAACAAAGTTACGAATATGTTTTGTAACTACTCAAATCGAAAAAAGGGTTTTTAAAAGTGTATTTTTTATCAGCCACTATATAACAAGGCACAAATGATGGATACATGTCATTAACACTACTTTCCTTAATAGGGTTTAAAGATTTAAAATATAGTTTAATTTAATATGCAGACTCATCTATTTTCTAACCAATCAGAAAAAAAATCGATTAAAAACAGTATTTCTAAAAACAGTCAAAATTTCATTTAAAGTATTATTTAATGAAGAAAGGTAAAAACATATAAGTCTAATTTCGTCAAATTTTAGTTTTTTTCTGTTAATTAAAAATAACTTCAGTGTCCTTATCACTATTATTTTGTTGGATTGGTATAGATACTAACCTAAATGTACTATCCCTGTTAACTCGCCTTTTCTTTGAGTTTGGGGCAGATTTCATTTTTGCAGTTTGCCTCTTTTACGTTTAGCACTAGCAAATTGTTTTCTAATTCTGGATTACGTAACGAGTTAATAAAAGCATTCATTCCTTGAAAAAATAAAAAGAATAAAAAAACAAAAATACAATAACAATAATCAAGTATAAAAAAGATTGCTTAAAAATAAGAAAAGGCCAAAAAAATTAAACGCTTTTAAACCACTTTTTAACAGGAACGTATATATCAACATAAACCGCTCTTATGAGTTAAATTACGGTAAAAAAATTTACCTAAGCAAATACTAATGAAAATAAAGTAGTGCATCTTATCAATATCGACTTTTCTATATAAAAATTAGTAAATTTCGTTTCATTTAATTTATTGCAATAAATGGATTAAACTAGGGCAATATTTATCTTAACCCCAACCGATGTGACGCCTCTAAGTACTTATTTTGAAATTATAAGCAGAAAAACATTTATAACATTGCAACTTTATGAGGCTAAGAAAATTATGTAAATTTATATAATAAGTAACAAAAAAGGTGTTTATAATCCTATTTAAACAATATTTTGCAAGCATATTTATTTTCAGTCCAGTAAAAAATGAGTATGTAGCCCTAATTCCGGCTTATCTTGCCGTTTTTAAACTGCTTTTAAATCTGTTTAATTGAAATTTTACGAATTTTTGCTCACATTTGTTGTTGGTTACAAAGTGCTTTCTTTTAAAAGACTATAATGCGAAGACTCGAGGTTATGTTGGTCAGTTTAGTGACTTTGTAGGGGTCTGGTCTGATTTGGCTATTATATTATATTTTAGAATAGGAAAAATACCTTCTGGCATAAAAGAGAAATCTGACCATTTCTGAAGTTCGTTTGACTATGGAAATAATGTGTTGTTTATAATAATTAAGGATGTTAGTAAAAGGTAATGCCTACAAGGTTATATAACTTTGTTCTACAGTACTTGGAGGTTAATAAGTAATAATAAGTAAAGGATGAGTATTTGCAGGCTTTTTTTTTCAACATCGAACATGAATGTTTTTGAAGGGCACTAAACTGGACAAGATTTTGTGTCGCTTTCATTCTCGACAATACAGTAACTTTTTGTATGAGGGGTAATATAAGGGGTAATACAGATCATGTATTAAAAATTTGTTGAAATTAATCGACAAAACTTAAAAATAAGAATAGCCCCTTGTTATAAATAAATAAATGATAAAGTTAAAACCAATTTTAAGAAATGATAAGTAGAGATACCCGGGTTGCAAGGATTTA
>JAHBCN010012593.1:0-26306 GCA_019359885.1 Listronotus oregonensis
ATAAAGTTGGCGCTTAGCAATTATGTTAATGCTTTCTAATTTTGTTTTTTAAGGATTAGTTTTTTTTAATTTGTATGAATACAAGTGGATAAGAATTTGCGAAAAACTAACTAGTTCAGTATTTCCCAACTTTATTTTTGTATAAATTAAATGAAAAATGTTTAAAAGTTAAGGAATAAAGCGGTTTCCACAGCACGAAAATTATAAGCGCACCCGTTTCAACAAACTAGTATTGCGTTAATACCTAGGGCCTATCCTGAAACTTTTTACGCGAAGACATTTTGAGGTGAACGGATGGCTAGTCGGTTTTTGGGTGTGAATAAAAGTGTTTCGCTTTTTTTGTTTCGCTTCGTGTAAATGCACACGTTTTAAAGCTTCAAAATGAACCAGAAGAACTGCATTCGCCTCGTCTCGCGCAAACTGATGTCTCTACTTGTTTCGCTTTGTGGAAATAGTTTACTCGAAACGGTGGCACGAGTTATTTTCGCGAAGTGGAAACCCAGCTTAAGAATATCTTATGGATAACTTTTTTATTCTATTAATAATTTATTTTACTTCGTCTATTCTATAAACTAAGTACTGCTGTTGCCAACATACTATTTAAACAATGCATTTGTCAAAATAGACTCCTAAGAAAAATACAATCTTATGAAGGATTTTTTTTTTAATCTGATATGTTAAAGAACACCATAAATTAAGCACCATGCCCCTTTAGGTTTAGTCGGATGGTCAACATAATTACCAAAACTTTTAAAAACCACCTAAAGTTTAAAATAAGTGAAAAACAAAGTGACTAAGAAAAATTTGTTTTGTTTGTTTATTAGTCTTTTATTCAGCAATTCACAAGAAAACATCTATTAGAATTATTTTTGATAAAAGTATTGTTTTCCAGTAGATAAGATTAAACTAACCAAGGCCAGCAAATGCTTTTAGAAGTCCTCTTAAAGCAACTATGGTGATACAAAATATTGCAAAGCTATAAATTATTAAATGGTTTTAAAAAAATGGTTGAATTATTTAAAATCATCTTTGTATCTTGATTAATTGGTACAAACAGATTTGAATTAAAAAAAATATTAAACGGACATAGTAAAAAATATAGAAAATAAATTTAGAATACATAAAATTGTTTTTTATTCTGTAAAGGTAAATAAGGTGAAATATGTAAGTAAATTTATAGGCTGAAGCACGCTTACTAAACTTGGTATCGACCTTAACTCTAATAATATTCGAAGGAAGAAAATTCCTCCTAAAGAATTTGAAAATGATTTGTATTACACCTGGACTTGTAAATATACCCACTTTCTGCATTAAACTTGCTTCAAATATTGTTAAAGTATTTAAAAATTTTCATGAATATTTCTCGGTATTAAATAAGATATGTACCGATCTTTATAAAAAGTTAATTAAATTTACAATCTCAAATATCCCAAAAACAATTCTTTAAAATATTTTTTAAAGATGTTTTATATAAAACAAATAAAATATAAATATATATATATATATATATATATATATATATATATATATATATATATATATATATATATATATATATAAATATATGTTTTTTAAGTGATAACCTTGTATATATTTACCCAAATATTTATTCCGTTAAAAAAAAACTTACTTACATACAATTTTGTTTTACTTTTTTTGTTAAGTAAAAACATATTTTTAGAAATTAGGTTGCCCTAAAATAAAAAGATTCAAAGGGAAAAAAATTCACGATAACACTACCACCCTAATGTGAAGCAATCAAAAGCGTTATTTACAAAACCTGAAGATAATTTAATATTTTACAAATCAATTACAATGGGCTTTGCCTAGGGGAATTCAACTCTTACTAAAAGTACCAGTAAAAGTTGATTGAGAATAAACAGATCAACTTTACCTACAAAGAGTTAACTGTACCGCTGTGGTTTAGTAAAAGTTAATTCCGAGATGTTGCTACCATATTGAAAATTATTAAAATTTTGCTAATAACTTTTACGTAGAGATAATTTAGACAAATTTAAAAACCCTCAGTTCTGGCCGGTCTTTAGTTCTGGTTAAAGGGCTTTTTTTTTTTCCCTAATTATATTTCAGTATGATAAATTAATTTTTAATAAAATAAAATAATAAAAAATAAAAATTTTAAATATAAATATTATTTTAATAAAATTTTTATTATAATTTTTTTTTTTATTAGAATAATTTTTTAAATATTTTTAATAGTAATTTATTAATTATTAATATATATTATATATATTATATATATATTATAATATATATATATATATATATTATATATATATATATATATATATATATATATATATATATATATATATATATATATATATATATATATATATATATATATATATATATATATATATATATATATATATATATATATATATATATATATATATATATATATATATATATATATATATATATATATATATATATATATATATAAATATTATTTCATAATTTGATTTTTAAGTCGATTTAATTTTTTGAAATTACCTTTTATTAGCTGACGTCTTCTACTCATAATCTACCTTCTTGCCAAATTTCATCTTTATTGGTTGAGTAGTTTTCAAGATTTTGTAATTAGTCAATGAATGTATAAATAAGTAATCTTTCGCTTATATATAGACGGATATCGTAAAAACTACTAAACCGATTTTAATTAAATCTTTACTGTTCCCCAAGTTAAAGTAAATTCAATTTAATTTTAAAAAATGATCAAAATTTGATTAATAGTTTCGGAGAAATGCGTGGGCAAACATACATACATACATACAAACATAAAAAAGGAGATTCTCTTGGACCAGCTTTTTTAAGTTTAGCAATTCATCCACTTATTTCATCATCAGAAACAAGTCTTTGGTATCTAGAAACCCAAAATTGTTTTAGATAATTTTTATAAAAAAAATACAGGAACTAAAGATTTGGGTTTAAATTTAAACTTTAATAAGTGTGAATAAACTGTATTATTTGAAGATCATTCTAATATACTATTACATTTTTAAGATCGTTATATAAAAATGTTTAAAATCTCTTAGCACCAAATTAAAATATATAGACTCACATATTTCTTATTTTTTGCTAAAATATTCCTTTGCTATACCTCGAATGTCTTATTTGTTAAGATGTTCACCTTATTGGAAATCTTCAGATTTACTTCATGAATTTGATAATGTGTTACAGAGTTTGGTTCAAGAAATAACGAATTGCGATATTAAATTAAATTATTGGTTACAAAATACTCTTCCAGTAAAATTTGGAGGTCTCGGAATAAGGGATACATCCACCCTGTCTATTTCTGCCTTTTTAGGTTCAATAAATGACGTATCAGATTTACTTTTCAATATTTTACCTTTCTATATTCTTAAGACAGTAGATAATGATTTCATCAATTGTTTTGTAAGATGGTTATCTGTTTACAATCTTTAAAATCAACTACAAGAAATACCAAAGAAACAGAAGAAAATTTGACTTTTTGATTTGCCTAGCTCGTCACAAATATATTACAAACATAATATGTCAGGCAAGTAAAGATAAGGCACTTCTACTTGCTCTTCAGGCCCCTAAAAGTAATGTTTGGATTAACGCACTTTCATCATCGTCTTTGGAAAATTTGTTAGATAACAAAACATTCCATATTTCCATCACTCTCAGACTTGTTCTACCTGTGGTGGACAGCACACCTGCGTTTGCGGCCAAAATGCTGATATATATTTATGGCCTACATGGGTTAAGCTGCAAAAAAAGCGCAGGTTGTTCTTCTAGACACAGCCAGGTAAATGACATTATCAAGAAAGCTCTGATGTTAGCTGAAAATCCTTCTGTGTTAGAGCCCCTTGGTAATTGCAGAAGCGATGGAAAACATGTATATCGAATGACCTTAATTCCTTGAAAATATGGAAAACAATTACTTTGGAACGCTACTTGCAGCCATACACTTGCAAAATCCCATATGGAAACTTTTAGTCCTTTGGGTGATAAGGCTAAGGGATTATTAAATGAAATTTGCAAAAAAATCCCATGCAAAAAATATTGAAGTTTTATTATCCAAAGAATTGGTTTAGCTGTGCAGCGGGGTAATGCAGCATCGGTACTAGGTACAATCCAGGAAGACCTAGGACTTGATGAAGTTTTTTATTTTTTAATATAGATTTGGTTATTTAGTTAATTTTAGAATATTGTTATTTGGTATTTAATAAAAACACCTTTAAAATTTTGTATATTTGTTAAGTAGACCAAATAGATTATCATATGTAAATATAATGCAATTCCAGGTTTTATAATTCTATCACATCAGCCACTTATTTTTTAAGGTTTTATATTAATATAACATTGATATAAACGCAAATAGATAGGTCTGCGCTTTTAAATTATTTAAAAAAGAAACTGCCTGCGCAGATGAAAAAATGGCTACAAGAATATTTTCATGCAAGAAAACTAACAAACTGTAAAAAGCTTAGAAAATAATCAGCAGACAACGAATCTCGAAATCTACTTTTATTGACATTTTTTTAAGACGGTTTTAAATCACCGGTTTTATAATTCTAGCAATCATTACCCAAAACTTAATTTTTTATGACATTTTTAATTAATTTTTAACATTGGTATAAACGCAAATAGGTAGGTCTGCGTTTTTAAATTATTTAAAAAAGAAAGAAACTGCCTGTGCAGATGAAAAAATGGCTACAAGAATATTTTTACGCAAGAAAACTAACAAACTGTAAAAAGCCTAAAAAATATTTCAGCAGCGTAAGAGTCAGTTTTCTATATTTTTGATCTTAGTTTTAATAAGGAGACAATTTAATAACAGTGGCTGAAAGAATAAGGTGATAAGTAAACAGTATTTTTTTAAATTATAAAATGTATTTATTTGAAAACTCAGCGACAACCAATCTCGAAATATACTTTTTATTGACATGTTATATCAATACTTTAATCCACTATAAGTGTCAGCATTATCAAAGATTATTCATAATTTTACCTATGACGTTTCATGGACTATATGTCCTTCTCTTTTCTAGAAACTCGTGGATGGTCAAATTTTCGTATCTCAGCGCAATTTTTTAGGTCCTATCGGACAAAAATGAGCCAATTTGCCATTGCCAAACAGATTCAATGTTGCCAGATGCAAATAATGTTCTTTAAATAGGATATTTTGACCATACATTTATCAAAATTGGGCTCCTTACAAATAAATATATTTATGTGTGCTAATCATAATCAGTAAAAATCTTTGGTGCTAATAAGTAATTTTAAAAAGAATAGGACCTTTATTTTTGGCTAGTATCTTCTTTAGAACAGAAATGACAATTAAGAATAAGTTTGCATAAAATAATTTGTTGATCGTCAATCTGGCAACCTTGGGCACCCCGCTCATACGGGATTACGCGAATGACGACTGCATGACGGTCGACGTTGTCTTCACTTCGGCCGCCGCGCCCCTTCGAATCAAATCCTTTTTTTCGTAATTATTTAGAATAACATTTTAAAATATTTTTTTATTTGGATTCAAATTTAATATAATTTTATTTTTATTACGGTTCTTAGTTCCCCAGTTTTTTAAAAATAATCTCGAAGGTTTAATTATTTGTTTTTTTCTGTTTTCCTTCCTATAAGAAGTTTGTTTTTTTTTATTGCTCGGTCAGCAAGTGTGACCAGTGGGTCTGATTGAAGCGTGGCTTCGTGGTGTTTTTTATTTTGTGCTTCTATAGGAAGTTGATGGTTGCTTGCAATAAGCGAGTAAAAATCTAGAATTACTGGTTAAGCCGTGGCCTAGTGTTTAAGTTTTTAAGAGTCATTACTTTTCAACTAGGGAATATGTCCTCCATAAATATTTAAATACTGGTTTAAATTTTTACGGTCCTTGAGATTTGATAAAAGGCTATTAATTATATTTTTTATTTATTTCGGCGGTAAACTTTTAAATTTTAATTTTAATTTAACCCTTTAAAAAAGACGTTTGTAATTTGGTTTTGTTATAATGGAAAATAAAAACTTTGAAACTTTTTGTAATTAAATAAGTAACCTGATATAAATAAAATTGTTGTTACAAAATAAAGAAAAGTCTTTAACTGGCCTGGGCCGACCAAGTGACCGAACCACTTACTTAGGCACCGCGGCTGCTTCGCGCAGCCGCCTCGGTCTACCAAGTGGGATGTCCCGATTCCAGGGTTCGATCTAGTTACCCCCATGTGCCAGGGACGGAAATAAACAGTATTTTACAAAACAAAGGACGCAAAGATAGCGCTAAGAAAATTAAACCCTGATTTTTTCACAAATGTATTTTTAATAAATTCACAGGAACCCCCCTGTCCGCCTGCAATATTACCTTGAAGACTTAATAGAATCCAAATACATAGTATTCAGACTATTGAAACGCCGGTAAGGCCAGAGGCAAGTGTAAAAGGTGTCAGGCACAGTACGTAATAAAGTAATAACGCTTACAAAAGCCTAGAACAATCACGCGCGTAACGCAATGAGTGCCGGCGATCTCTATTTCGCGAACAGGAGTCTAGATTTAGATTATAAATTTTAGAACGAAACAAGATAAGAGAACGGGCGTGTAGCAGGAAGCTGTCTGGCTCCAGTTTGGTTCGCAAAAGAGCCAAAACCCGTGAGATAAAACCGAATAATAATTACGAGTATCACCGAGATGAATTCCCGACTTTGCCTCATAGCTCTCTTATTGAAATGTGGCATAGGGATTTCTTTACAGACTGATAACCAATCTAAAATTAGTTACTTGCGGGAACCCCTAGTTTTTGATTTCTTAGACCCTACTTTGACCCAACTTAACACCACTATTTTTTTTGAAATTTTTTCTTAAAACAAGTTACGCCCAAACTGTACGATTTTATGATAAAACACTGAATAATTGACGGGGCCAACTTTTTCCACAATTGTCCCCATTATTTATAAAAACACTTTTAAAAATATTTATTTTCACTGTTAATTTTTTTAAAATAATTCAGTAAAAATTGTCTAGAAATTTTTACACATGCTACACGTTAGGTATTTATATTTAAAAAAATTATAATTTTTTGATATTTATTATTTTTATTTCTTAATTATAAAAATGTAATTTAATGGGCCACTGCGACCCTATTCAAGAGATGATGAGGAAGGCCAGACGCTTAGCTGATCACGACAAACTTAATTCGCATGCCTGTGGATGGTCCAAAAAAATAAAATTGCTTTCATAGGGAAATACATAGAAATGAAACCTCTTTATACGGTTACTTTATGGCATTATTAAAATTATAGAGAGAAAAAAACTACCATCCCCCTTGGTATTTCCTCTGTTCTCCAGGCAACAATATTCATTAAAATGGACCTGAAAATTAAAAACAAAGTATTATTTTATAATTTTTACATTTGTTTTCACTACTCTACCTGTTATTTTGAATTGCAAATATGAAAACAGAATTGAAAACGTGAATGTATTATCCATGTATTAATATAATTTGGCTTTTATTTCCCACATTTATGTATCGCGGGGACCGGCAAACCACGCAATTTGAATATGAATGTTTTTTATTTTGTCCCCAACAAATTGAATGCGGGAAAAAATTATAGAGGGTATAATCTCACTGGGTTTCCTTTAAATTTTTGTTTGTGCTATGAAATTAAAAAAAATATATCTCTTTAATTTTTTATTAAAAAGCCTTTTTCAATGATTTTTAAAAAGTGTCTTATGGATCACTTTTTTAACAGCTTTTGTGCTTTAAAATAAGATTAAATACAATACACAGGTAATAATATTTACACTAAAACTTTTCGACAGCAGTCTGAAGAAGTGCAGTTTTGTAATTAGAGCAATATCTAGCAAGAGCACACTAACGACATAATATATATTTTTTATAGGTAATACCATAAGTGATTGGGTCGGATATTTTACTTGGATTCGAATAGTACTTGCTTTTAAAATTAAAAGAAAGTAAATTTGCCACTTAAGCTAAGTATAGTTAATTTCAATTTGCAACCAAAGTAAATTGTAAATTAAAAGTTAATTTTATAAAGTTTTTTTTTTAATGGTGTCCAGAGAATTGCAATGAATTGGTTTTAATTTTTTTTCTCGAAAACGAAGCACGCTAGGAAAAAGTATTCAGACACAGAAAAGTTGTATTTTAGGTTGCTTAACAAAAAAATAGCAAAAAACTCAGTGGCGTACTTTTTTACAATTTTTTTTTCGATAAGGTGTCTCCTGAGACGTTACTGGACTTAATAAATTAAATTTAATTAGGCTTTATTACTAGAAAAACTGACAAATTTTAAGAAAATCGGCCACAGGATATTTAAGGTAAAAAAAATAAAAAATTAAGTTTAACATCCTGTATCTTAGAAACTATGCATTTTCGGACCCATATTTACAAAAACTTTTTTATATTTTTTAATGAGGTATCGCCTCCTAAAATTTGGCCGTGCATTTTTTGAACACCCTGTATGTACAGTGACGGAATTAAAATCTCGTACACCTAATTTTTCCCAGTGTGATGTTGGCTTTTGCGTACCTGGATCACCTGGAAATATACCTTACTTGACAAATTGTTATCTGTCACACATTTCAAAATTATATTATTTAACTTTTTTTAATTTTGGAAAATAAATGAACTAGAGAAGGCGAGAGTAATTACATTATCTCGAAGAAGGTGTTTCTCTGGGAAGAATAGCTCAGTAAGTTGGGAAACCAAGAAGCACTATTCAAAACCTCAGAACTAAATGGAAAAATACAGGATCATTGGAGAGAAGGGCTGGAAGTTGTAGAAGAAAAATTTCAAACGAAAAATCAAGATAATGATCTGATAGATTTTTTGCGAAACAATCCATTTCAGACAGCTGTAGAAGCACACAACCAAACTAATTTTCCTGGGACAGTAAGAACGGCAAGAAATCGTATTAGGAAAAATTCGGAATTGAGAAGCAGTGTAGCTGCTAAAAAGCCATTTTTGACCGATATGAATAAAGAGCAAAGAATGGGTTTGCACTGGAATATTTACGCAAGGTATGGATTTTTGGGAAAGGGTAGTATTTACCGATGAGAAGATTTTTCAATCTTATTATAGCGGGCAGATTAGAGTGTATAGGCCGCAAAATACACGGTACGAAGAAAGATATACCCAATATGTTAAAACAAGTGGAAGATTTTCTGTTAATGTATGGGGGTATATGTCTTTCAGAGGGCTAGGCATATGTCACCGTATTCGAGAAAGATTTAATAGTCAAGCTTATATACACATACTCCAAAATAACATTTCATTGTACCTTGGCCCTCAAGAAGCCCTGATATCAATCCAATCGAAAACGTTTGGGGATATATCGTAAAGGAAATTAACAAGAACAATGATTTCCATCCACAAAACAGTGATGATTTGTGGAATAAAATTGAAGAAACCTGGAATAATTACAATGATCACCATGCACAAATGCTGATTGCATCAATGCCCACACGTTTAAACTTATTAGTGGAAAAAAATGGTGCCGCTTTGAAATATTAAGCCAGTGTTTTTTCTTTAATATTTGAATAAAATAAACTATATATTTATTTTGGAGTCATGTATTTTATTGAATATTAATTAAGGTGAGAAAAAGGTAAAAAGCCAAGTTTACCAAAATATTCAAAATTGACATAAAATGTTAACCTAAGTGTACGAAATTTTATTTCCGTCACTGTACATATTAAATTTATTCTTGCTTCATGAGTTAACTGCAATGTTTACTGCAACTGGCTTTTAAATGAGCCACTTGCACTTTTTTGTTATTGACTAAAAAAACCCTTTTTACCTAAATACTACTTCTGCCAAATTTTTTATATAAGAAATTTTATAACAGAGCTAGAAGCTTTTAAAATTCCAATATAGAACCTTGGCACTAAAACGATATTGACGTCATGAGCCGGTAACCACACATTGCCTCGTCGACACCGTAGTTGTCGGTAATTGAATTAAAATAACTGTAAAATCGTATTTAATTACTTCTCAGTGATTGAATTAATTTAATTCAATTACTTTCCGGAAAAGGTAATTGTATTTGGTTTATCAATTAATATGATGATGTAATCGTAATTGGTAATTGATTTTTACGAATCCCAAGTAATTCAATTACTTATAAAGTAATTATATTACTTATAAAGTAATTGGATTACTTAGAAATTAATTTAATTACCTAATGATAATTAAATTACTACGAAAAATCCAATTACCATGCATTATGAAAAAATTGCCGGAATTTTGGCCAGCCAGAAAGAGCATCTTGAAAAAGGCCGATTGATGCTTACCACTACCGTTTTTATACTTTTTTTTTTAATTTGTAAATGTTAGTGGTAGGATAAAAAGAAATTTTTACTTTAGAGTCATTTAATATTAAACTTGCCCAGAAAGCAGTTTCAATAGTGTGACGTGTGCGTATGATGCATATTAGTATAAATATTTTATTTGTTAAGTATATCGTGTTTTATTTATGTGGTAATTTAGATAGAGTAATTGCGAAAATATTTAATTACTTTTAGTTTTAATTGATAATTAAATTACTTTCAACAAACATGCTAGTTATTGGTAATTGTAATTGAATTACTTTTTAAAAGTAATTGCGACAGCTCTGCGACACAAGCCACTGCGGCTAAGTTCGAAAATTACATCTCAGGTGAGAGCGGACTGAACAGAATAGCAAACATATACATATAGATTAGCTTAAGAGATTTTGGAATTTTATTCGGTGGATAAATGTCATTGTTATTTGTTTATTTAAAAGAAAAATACTATAATCAGTTTATTTTTGTTTACAAAAAGAGCTAAACAGAAACTGTATTGCATTGGTTCAAAAAGTCAGTAACCATGGTTACAACAAAAAAAAATGTATCGCATTTGTTCAAAAAGTCGGTAATCCTGAATAAACCAGGTGTTGTGCTTAAAAGACATTGAACAAATTTTAGAGCTTTAATATGTTTTCTGAGAACTTTTTTTGTGTGTGTTAATTGCGATGGATTTTAACGTGTAATTAAGCTTTACATTTACTATATTGCACAACTAATTAACGTCAAAATCATTTATCCTAAATCAGATTAAGGGAACGCAATAAATGTTCTGTTTTGGCCCTGAATACAATAAAGTAGCGGATCAGAAAAAACTAATATTTAAACTCAGCAGGACTTGTCGTCACAAGCCGTTTGGTCTGACGTCAAATTTAAAGGGTTAGACGTGGACTTTTAATTATAATTATGCCGAAACTATTTTTTTCTGAAAAAGATAGTTAAACGATATTTCTTAAATAGGCAATAACAGAAATTTGACGTGTTTTTAGATTAAAATAAATTTTAAGCAAGGACCCATTCGTCGTTCGGTGAAAAGGTATCAAGGAAGACGTACGAATAAATTGGAAAATTTACAGTCGTGTCGCCGGACGAAGCATACATATTTCTAGGGTTAAACATCGTGCCTTTTGGCTATAAGTCATCTGAAATAGGTAGTAATCATAGTAATATCAGCCACTTTGCTTGCGTGATTACAATACAATTTTATAATGGGCAAAGGAATGATATGGTTTGGAAGCATTATTAATACAATGCATTACTATTTTAAACAATGGAAGCTAAAGGCTTAGTTAGCAATAAATAAAAGTCTTGTAAAATACCATCAGAAATAAATTGCTTGACGTTTTTCCTTATCGTTATATAAAAAAAAATTAAATTTGGCAACAAGCGTCCACCAACTTGGCCCAAAAAATGAATATATCAGATAATACGGATTAATTTCTTTAGCAAAATGCCTCCCTCAGCCCGGGTTTGTCAAATTGCCCAAATCTCCAGGTAGGTAAAAATAATAGCCAAATTGCGGTCCAAAAATAAAGTTTCCAATTAATAAATGATTAGCGGTTTGACCCAAACATGATGAAATTATTGCGGCCCGTAATAAATACCATATTGAAAATTAATAAAATTTTGTTTATAACTTTTTCGTAGGGATAATTTGGACACATTCGAAAGCCCCCAGTTCTGGTCGGTCATGGTTAGTTCTGGTTAGTTAAAGCGGCTTTTTCTGTTCCCCAATTATATTTCAGACATGATATACATATACCATATTGAAAATAATTAAAATTTTGTTAATAACTTCTACATAGGAATAATTCAGATAAATTCAAAAGCTCTTAGTTCTGATCGGTCATGGTTAGTTCTGGTGAGTTAAAGTGGCTTTTTCTTTTCCCTACTTATATTTCAAACGTGATAAATACCATTTTAAAAATAATTGAAAATTTGTTAATAACTTCTACGTAGGGCTAATTTAGACAAATTCAAGAGCCCTCAGTTCTGGTCGGTCATGGTTAGTTCTGCTTAGTTAAAGAGGCTTTTTATTTTCCCCAATTATATTTCAGACGTAATGGTAGGAACAGTAAACTCTTTCGTTTAGGCCGCAATTTAACCATGACTTAATAAAATAATACTAAAATATATGGTTTTCGTTAACTGTGTCATCCACCAAAGACTAAATAAGACCTTATTTGTGACTTTTCTTGTATTTTAAAAATAATGTGAAATTGCCATCTTGCATATTTTTTTCTCATAGAATCTAAAAAAATATTTAGGAAAATGATTTCAATTAGGACAAAAGGAATAGGACATAAAATTAACATTTTTCTAATGGTTAACTTTAATTATTGGTTCGTTTTCAAAGCGTCTTATTTTTTTTAATACCTTTCAATAAAAATTATTTCGTATTTATTTTTAATAAAAACAAAATTAGTTTAATTTACATGAGAAATCTGTAAATTAAATAAATGAATAAAAACACCTAAAATGCCAAACCACAAAAAGTTTTTTGCCCACAGCACCACATTCACACTCTAAAGATAAAAGAACGAACAAAGTAGGAAGTTTAAGGCCTCTTCAGATAAACTGTAAATAAATATATAAAAAAGGCACTCCGTGTTGTTGGAAAAAATGACAATAAACCCTTTAAAAAATGGATATTGTCCCCTTCACCCGAAAGAGAAACCTGGTTAACTTGAGACCACCAACTCTGCAAGGTGAAACAATACCATTTGCGAAAGAAGCAAAATATCTGGGGTTGATCCCAGATAGCATTCCTAGCTGGAATTCGCATCTAGAAAAAGTCACCCGTAAGGCGACCCTATCTTTCTGTACATGCCGCAGAATATGTGGCAAATCCTGGGACATGCAACCAAAACAGATATACTGGATATACGTGACAGTCATAAGACCAATGATCACGTATCTAGCCTACAGAGACAGGCCTGCCTAATGATAACGGGCGCGCTGCGCTCGACACCAACGGCGGCCATGGAAGCCCTCCTAGGACTGCCTCCTCTACATATTTACTTCGAGAGAAAGGCAAGGTGGGTAACATACAGACTCTATCAAGCGGTCAGTAACAAACCCCAGGCGTGTCATATGGAGAGTACCAGTCTCCTCGGGAATGTCCTGACCTGTGACAGACTGGGAATGCCCTCAGACATAATGCCTACAGCAACCAATTACAACCAGCCCTATAGTGTAGTCTACCCACAAAGGGAGGACTGGAGTCGAAAAACGACCAACCTGCTCCGGGCTGACATCTGTTGGTACACGGATGGCTCCAAAACCAATGACGGTGTTGGAGCTGGAATATATGGACAGAGGCCGAGGGCAGAGTTCTCCTTTAGCCTGGGCACTCTCGGAACCACATTTCAAGCGGAGGTATTTGCTATTGAAATGTGTGCTAGATCGCTGGTTGATCGGCACTGCACACGTAAGACAGTTAAAATATTCTCCGATAGTCAAGCAGCTCTTAAGGCTCTTGAATCCAGCCGGTGCAATTCGAAAACCGTCTGGAATTGCAAGGATGCGCTGACCAAACTGGGTCAAAACAATAAGGTTACACTACTGTGGATACCTGGACACACCGGCCTAGAGGGTAATGAATCCGCAGACCTCCTTGCCAATAGGGGGTGGAAACAAAATTCACAGGGCCGGAACCGGTCATCGGTATATCTTATGGAATGGTCAAGCAGTTTATATCAGCTTGGACACAAAGAGAAAATATTCGGTACTGGCATGGACTTCCGGGTCTCAGACACTCGAAGGCCTTCATAAGCCCACCGAACCAACAATGTACTATAAAACTACTGGAGCAACCAATGGGTACACCTTAAAACTCTAGTGGGACTGTACACGGGACACTGCAGATTAAAATACCACATGCACAAGATCGGCCTAGCGGAAGACGCCGAGTGCCGCATGTGCATGGAGGGGGATGAATCGGCAGAACACATACTGTGTTCGTGCCCAGCAGTGGCACGACTAAGATTCGCAATCCTCGGCAATGACACCTTGTTGCCGGGGGAGGTGAAAGATCTCTGGCACAACAGGATCATCAGATTTATTAGGAGTCTGGACCTGGTGTGAGAAATATAAAAGGGTATGAGCTACAATAGACCGATCTTTCGCGGTGGAAGGGTGTTATACCCACTCACTTTAAACCTACCTACCTACCTACCGTATCGTTCGAATGGGAGCTACTAGAAAAGAAATTATTTTCGCTAATTCCTCGGAGCAGAAGCCCTACAGAAGGAAGATTTTCTGTAATAGTGGGATCGTTAATCGTAAACGACTACTCCTTAAATGCAATCAAGAAGTTAAGAGTTTTGGGCGACGCCATTTCCCAGACATGAGAGTAATATTTTAAAGGGAGTCTGATTTGGCATACATACAAAAGATTGGAAATGGAGAAATACTTTTTGGATCGTTTTGCAGAACTTGGCCGCTGATAAGTTAACAGTGAAAATTGGCGGACATTTTTCACGATAACAAGCATAATGGGTTTTAGAAGCATTCAGTAGGTGGTAGAGGAGCTTTCCTCGCCTGAGGCGGTACCACCCCACTTGCCCTTTAAAGGACTCGTGAAGTCTCAGGACGTTTCGAGTTCTGGGCGGTGAGTCAGTTTTCCTTCTTCCTCTTCCTTCTTCCTCTTTTAGTTTTCCTTCTTCCCCTTCTTTCTTTTTCTTTTTCTTTCTCTTTTTTTTCCACTATACTAAAATTTGGAAAAAATGATGATGGCACACCCGAACGTAGAGTTATCCGGAGGTAAAATACCCCTCCATTCGGTTCTCCGGGCGAGGGGTACATTTGGGGGGCCACCATCGAAAACTCTGATATCCTTCACAAATATATGTGGGCCTAACTCCAACGTAAACTCTGTTCACCATTATCTTCAATCCACCAAACCCCACATACTATTTCTCACCGAAACCAAGTAAGTCCCAAAACAGCAACCAACCACCTCCTTTTCCGAGGTTATGAACTTATTTCATCTTTTTGACCCCATAGCGGCGTTTGTGCTCCGTTCGCAACGACCTGGCTTGTGCTAGGGTTTCTAACCTCGAATCGGGTAGGCCTGATATTTTTGGCTTAAACTTTCTTTCAGATCTTCTACCAATTTATCTGCTGTATATACCGGTCCCCTCCGACAATTCCTACAACGAGCTCTTTGATTTCCTTTCAATAAAGATCGACAATATTATTTCCCAGTTTCCATTGACCAAAGTAATCGTTCTCGGGGATTTTAATGTTCATAATAAGGATTGGCTAGGATCCACAAAACTGACACACAAGGCAGAGCAGCAGAAAATTTCGCAATCAGCAACTCGCTCACCAATCTAATTATGGAACCTACCTACTTTCCTAGGGTTTCCATCCATAATTCTAACCCCCTAGATCTCTTTCTTACTTCCACCCCCGAACTCTATCAAGCATCAGTAACTGCTCCCCTTGGTCGCTCTGACCATGGTTTGGTCACCGTATCTTACTCCACCCATTTTGAGGCAACTGAAAGCATGCCGCCACGAACCGTCTGGCACTACAATTCGGCCGACTGGGATGGTCTGAGAGATTTCTTTGCCAGCTACCCTTGGGATCCTACCTGCTTTTCTACTTTCGATCCTTCCGAAATATGTAAACAAATTACAGAAACAATTCAACTAGGCATTGAGACCTATATTCCCCACACTAAAAAGAACCCCATAACTTCAAATCACAAACCGTGGTTTTCTAAATCCTGTGACAAAGCCAGACTTTTAAAAATTCAAGCCCACAAAAAGTTTCCTCAAAACCCCAGTCCCGAAAATCGACAGGCTAGCATCGAAGCGAGAAATCAGTATAATCAGACTATCTCAGAAGCAAAAGACCGTTTTAACAATCGAATAAAAGATAAAGTTTCTCTTGCTCAAATGGCAGTAAAGCTTTCTGGTCCTTTGCCAAAAATATTAGTCAGAACTTTTGCACAAATTCTTTTCCACCCTAATCTCTGAAGATGGAATTGTCTCTACCTCCAAAGGAAAAGCCGAACTATTTGCCAAACAATTTGCTGCCAATTCTACGCTTGATCCTCCTACTAATCTTCCCCTTCCAACAGTTGTCCCTGTTTCTCATAAAATGTCCGATATAATTTTTAAAGTCAAACAGATCAAGCGTATTCTTTCTTCTCTTAATACTAAAAAATCGTCTGGGCTGGATGGCATACCAGCAATCGTCTTAAAAAAATGTGCTCGCGAGCTTGAACCCATCTTAACTCGAATCTTTCGAATCTCTTACGACACGGGCATTTTCCCGAAAAGTTGGAAAGCTGCACGTGTGCAACCTGTCCCCAAAAAAGGATCCAAAAGTCTCCCTTCCAACCATAGACCTATATCTCTTCTTTCAGTTGTTTGCAAAGTAATGGAAAAATTCATTAATTTCCAAATCTTAAAGTATCTGGAAAAATATAAGATCTTACATGATAGACAATATGGATTCCGTCACAATAGATCCACAGCTGATCTTCTTTCCTTTGTCTCACACAACTGGAACAAGTCCCTTGAGTTTCTTGGTGAATCCCAGATCGTTGCTCTTGACATATCCAAAGCTTTCGATCAGGTCTGGCATGATGGGCTTCTTAACAAACTTCCTTCTTACGGTCTTTCACCTAAGCTTTGCTTTTGGCTTTCCAGTTTCCTTTCTAATCGACGTATATCAGTTAGTGTAGATGGTCATTCCTCCAGCTTCTACCAAATTAACGCTGGGGTGCTCCAGGGCTCAGTGCTGGCACCCACGCTCTTTCTTTTACACATTAACGATCTTCTCTCTTACGATCAATCCCATTCATAGTTTTGCTGACGATAGTACCCTCCACTCTAGTATTCAATTTCCTAAGCCACCGTGTAATCCTGATTTCGAAAACAAGCGCAGGTCAATGCAGATATCCCTTTCACAAGACCTCAAATTTATTTTGGATTGGGGCGCCAAAAATCTTGATCAGTTAAATGCCTCGAAAACTCAGTCATGTTCGCTGTCGCGAAAAAGTCTGCAAATGCTCATCCCTTACATATGAGCGGCCAAGTTCTGCAGGACAAAGAGTCGTTTAATCTTGTCGGCGTTACTTTTGAGAATAACCTCAACTGGCACAAACACATTTTATCCATAGCAGCAGCTTCAAAGAAGATTGGATTTCTCTTTCGAGCCAGAAAATATTTCTCTTCTTCCAATCTGTACACTCTGTATGTATCCCAAATCAGACCCTCTTTAGAATATTGTTCCCATGACTGGGGAATGGCGCCCCCTACAACACTTAGCATTCTGGACTCCATTCAAAAAAAAGCCGTTCGTCTTATTAATGATCCAACGCTCACAGAAAGGCTTCCTCTTCTTGCCCACCGTCGAGCTGTAGGGGATCTGTCGCTCTTCTATAGGTATTTTCACGACTTCTGCTCAGAGGAGTTGGTCAGTATAATTCCTTCTTTGGCAGCTCCCAACAGAGCAACACGTAACGCAACTTTTATGCATCCTTTTACAGTCCAGTTAGAGAGGCCCCGAACTTCCCGCTTTCTTCGTTCCTTCATCCCTAGAGTGTCAAGATTATGGAACCTGCGGCCCGCAGAAGTTTTCCTTCTCCTCCCAATCTCCAAAAATTTAAGTCCCGTGTGAACAAACTCCCTCTCACCACACTGAAGACACCCACGGTACGTTAGTACTTAGGCATCAGCCTTCGTGGACTGTCCCAAGATAAAAAAAATTCAACTGGACAATATTTTTGGCGGAGCCCAATATAAATCTATGCTTCCGTGAAAGAAACACTTGTATTACACCCCGCTGGTTTTTTAAATTATGTTAAGAGGCTGGCTTAAGACACTGACTATTGGATGAAAGATACTATCGTCCGCGAAACTATGGATGGAATTGACCGTGGAAGAAAGAAGATTATTGATGTGAAAAAAGCATTGGTGCTATCGCTGAGCCTTAAGGTACAATCGCATTAACTGGATAAAAGCTAGAGGAGTGACGATGTAGAATACCTGCTATCCATTGATTAAAAAAGAAAGAGAAGCAGGAAGAAAGTTTAGGTTAAATACCTAGTAAGAAGTGCATAATGCCAGACCTGGTCAAAAGTAATTCAAGGAATTTGTTCCAGTAATGTAAGACAAGGGAAAGAAGACCTGCTGTGGATCATTTCTGAGGGAATTTGTACTATTCGTCAAAAATCATTTTACGTTTTTCTAACTACTTTAATTTTCCACTACCTTACCAACAACTGAAATAAAAGATATCGGCCCATAATTAGAAGAGCCTCCATTCCTGGGGCACGTGCAGCCTTTCAATTTTCCGGAAAATTGCACATATCATGAAATATTTGGTAAAGGCGTGTTAGGCGTAATTAAGCAAATTATAAAGATTTACAACAAAACTCTTTTTTATATTTGTTAAGAAGGCTTAGTAATCCATTACACCGTTTCAACATAAATAAACATATATTTGAATAAGCAAAAACTAGTGGATTAAAACCATTTAAAGGCTTTTTCCCACATTTAATTTGTTTGGGATGGAATAAAAAACATTTATATTCAAATTGCGGTGTGTCGCTTTCCACAATACAGAAATTCCGGAATAAAAGCCAAATTTAATTAATATGTGGGTTATATTTTTCCGTTTTCAATTTCGTATTTAATGTTTACAAATTTAAAATAACAGGTGAAAAGTGAACATGAATGGAAAAATTTCGTTTTTTTTTAAATTTTACAATACAACCAACAAAAAAGGTACTAGTATGTTTTTTTAAAACAAAGAAAAAACAGATACAGGATATCTAAAGGACAATATTGTGAATGAAAACATTGTTTAAAAATTCAATTTACACACACTTTTTCAAGGTTTTTTATTATTGTCAATATGATGGTGTAGTGTATCTTCTAGTCCGGGAGGCCACCGCAAAAAACCAAGCCCATAAGAGAACCGCATAAAACATTTTTGTTATATTACTATGAACTATAGTCAATTCAAAGCCGCACTGCTGACTCAGCTCAGCGGGTTTAAATTGCATTTTTTTTACCATAAAAAAATCGTGAAAAATCGTTTTTTTAATTATTACTTAAAAACTATTGATTTTAGGAAAAAAAGGTATATAATTAAAACTGATGGTCTAATAAAACTACGTCACTTTTTTTATATGAAAATTTTTGTAGCCTTTTTAGTTTTTAAGATATTAACGATTTAAATTTAAAATAAAAACGCAAAAATCTCAAACACTAAAAGAGTTGCCAAATAATGTAATAAACAAAAAATATGCCTTTTAGTAAGCTTTATAAGAAAGGTAATATACACGATTAATAAAATAAGTAATAAAGAAGATATAAGCAAAAAAGGGATTTTGGTCATTAAAAATTTCGCTAATAACAATATTTTTGTGGTACCAGTATACCAGCTTGAATTCATCTGAAAATTAATTTAAAATGTTCTATTCTTGAATGAAACAAACTAACACACATGTGCCATGAGGCATATAACATGGTGGCATGGATTTTTTTTTTTTTTTTTATCCAATAACTGTACCTATGCCAAACCACTTGAAACTTTAACTAAAATAAAATTAAAACTTTATTTAATTGAAAAAAAAAAATAATAAGTGCCTCCTCTATTTGGGTGTTATATACCTGGCAGGACGATTAACATTTCTCGATCATTGATGCTGCTATGTGTATAGCTCATCGTTTAAACATTTTTATTATCGATTTAAATGATAATACTAATTATTTAAAAAGACAGTTACTCGTTCAAAATGATCCTGAAAAAAATTTAATCATATTTTTAACGTGATAACAAAAAATTATAGGTTTTTTTTTCAGTTGAATTAATGTTTAAACTTTAATTTAATTATATTTTAAAGTAGTAAATGAATGGATAAATACCATAATTTAAATAAGAATGGCTTTAAGCCTAGAAAAAGTGGATAGCTTAATAAAACAAATATTTTTAAAGTTTAATGCTAAATATACTATAAAAAAATCGTTGTTAAAAATATAATTAAAATTTTCCTAGGATCATTCTAAACGAGTAACTGTCCTTCTAAATTTTATTGATACTAGTATTTGAATCGATAATAAAAATATTTAAACGATGAGCTATACACATAGTAGCGTAGGAGATCGAGAAATTTTAAGCGTCCTGCCAGGTATATAACACCCAGATAAAGGAGGTACCTACTTTTTCTTTTTTTTTTATTAAATAAAGTTTGAATTTTATTTTAGTAAAAGTTTCAAGTAGATCGGAATGGGTACAGTTATTGGACCAAAAAAAATTACTTAAAATATCCGTGCCACCAGGTTATCCCCCATTGCCTTGAGGCACATGTGTATTAGTTTGTTTCATTAAATAAATAAGTCATTTTGAATTAATTTTCATAAGGATCGAAGCTGGTAAACTTACTTTTCCCAAAAAAATTATTATTAGCCAAATTTTTAATGGCCATAATCACTTTTTTGCTTATATCTCCTTTATTACTTATTTTATTAAAAAAGTGTATATAACCTTTTTTATGGAGCTTGCTAAAGGTATGTTTCCTTCCACGCGGCCGCCGCATGCGTCTAACGCGCTACGTTAGCGGCAAAGCACTCCTACTCATGTTTTTAAATGTGCCTGGTTTCTTCCAAGCGGCCGTCGTATGCGTCCGCTGTCAACGACTGCGATTGATACGACTGGACTGCTGAAAAAGCAGTGTAGTCGCAGTCGTGTCTGCGACTGATATTTTGTTTGTGTTGTTTTGTGTGAAATGTCCGGTGTTTTTTTTTTAATTGTTAAAAATTAAACCTTTATTTTTTAAATGAGATCCTGGATTTTCTATTACGCATTTTAAGAGCTTTTAAGATCCCAAATCCAATGATGTTTCGCACTTATTCAAAAAAATAAGTTTAATGTTTTCCCAAGATCCTGCCAAAAATATATATTGTCTGACTCTCTCTAACATATGGTTTCTTATGAAAATTGCCATTAATATAAATTTTTCGAATAAGTGCAAAACATTATTGATTTTGGGAACTTAATAGCCCCTAAAATACATAATTAAAAAACCCAGGGCCCTTTTTAAAAAAAAACAGTTGATGATGACAGCTCAAAGACGAAACGTCGGTGTATAAATCTAATAACACTATCTTGTAGAACAGAAAACGTAGCAATGGAAATGTAAAAGTTATTTTGTTTCATCGATTCAAATAAAAAAGTATAAAAAATAAAAACGAAATTGCGAATAATCGGTTTTTTCCAAAAGTAAGTATTCGAAAATTTTAAAGTTCTAAGGTGGCATTTTGATTAGCATCATATTGCGCAACTTTGCCTTCATTTAACCGACCTCGTATCTCTTCAGGTTTCCGAGATCCTAATGATAAGACTCGAATTTGGTACACCCTGTACAGATTTACCTTAATACAATGGCTAATTTTTCGTCTGGGGTTATTGGATATTCAACTCTGTTGTCTGGGTCGGACTTTATATCGTCTTTTATTAAGTCAAGAATAAAACTAAACTCTGATTTATTCAGTCTAAAATATTTTCTAAATTTTACTTCATCCTTTTGCAGATGTCGATTTATTAATGTAGTATAACAACCCTCATCGCGTCTTTGCTGAAATATTGGATTTATAGAGGCATTGCTATGTTTCAGATTGGCTAATTGTAATAGTATTTCGTCATCCTCTTTTTCTTCTAATAATAAAAGATTATTCCCTTTCACTAATAATTTTGCTATCGCGAGTTTGAGCCGCGGTCCTAAGAAACCACCTGATTAAACGGCGGCCGCATGCGTTAGTCGCATTGCGGCGGTCGCGACCGCCGCGTGAAACATACTTAAAAGGTATATTTTTTTGTAACTCTTTTAGTTTTTGAGATATTTGTGTTTTTATTTTAAATTTAATTCGTTAATATCTTAAAAACTAAAAAGGCTGCAAAAAAGTTCATAAAAAAAAATTTGACATAGTTTTATTAGACCATCAATTTTAATTATACACCTTTTTTTCACAAAATCAATAGTTTTCGAGTTATATTAAAAAAAACTATTTCTTACGACTTTTTTAAGGTAACAAAAAATACAATTTAAACCCGCTGAACTGAGGCGGCAATGCGGCTTTGAATTGACTATTGTTCATGGTAATATAAAAAAATGTTTTCACGGAGCGTCGAAATAGAGTCGCTGAAAAAAAGTTGTCCCACTGCAAACAGATAATCTTCAGATCGGAAAGTCTGATACAAAAAAAACCAAATAGTTTCTTAAAAAGGAAGGTTACTTACAGGCCAATTTATCACATTTAATCAAAAAAAATGGCGGTAGTTTGAAAAAAAAAATTGCCAATTTTTCCACTATTTTGGTCCCGTAAAAAAACGATTTTTTTTGCCGAATTGTGGTAAATTGGCTTACAAAACCTCTCAATAAACAAAACGCAACAGGATTTTTTAAAAATCAGTTTATTAGTTCCGGAGATTAACTGTCCGCAGTTTAAAAAAAACTTATTACGAGGAAAATGCTTAAGGGCCCAAGGAAGTGAAAAATGCAATGTATGTTTTAGTTATGCTCAGAAGTCTCAGCAGAGCAAATTATTGCAATATGTGAGTTAGATAGAGGCGGATTATTGAGCGTAAGAAATCTGAACATCTTGTTTCAAAAAAAAATTGTACAGAAGCCTAAATACTGAGGCCACAGAGACTAGCCCATAAAACGATGTAACACCAAGATCTTCTTCAAATTGTTGTTTGGCACACCCAGGGTAGGTTTTCGCCACCTTTCCCCTTTCCAAAATATTCTTAGTGGTGATTGCAAAGTTATTTATTACAAATTAATATTTTTTTTTGTTTGGCAGCACTGTAAACTTCTTGTAGCGGCATATATAATATTTATTACTTGTAAATCGTAAGTATTTAAAATAAAATGTCAAATAATGAGCAATTTTTATAGTTTCAATTGGGATTTTCTTGGTGAAAACTACTTTATCCGCATTTTTTTTGTCTTAAATATAATAATTTATAGTATATATTACATTTTAACTTTAAAAATCTTCCAATTTCGTGGGTGGTTTTCTTTACAAGACCCAGAGTTGTTTACAACAACGTTACCAAATGATGACCACTTTTAAGCAATATATCTCAGACAACTTCTAATATCTTAACTAATTGTCTTTTTACTACGTTTCTTAAGCAATCTAACATCACAAATAAAAGTTTTAAGTTCTAAACTTTTTTCGACAAGTAATATCTTGGATAAAAAATTATTTTTCTTTTCGTAAAACCAAAATAAAGATTTTTCAACTTGTCGTCTCCATCCCGAGACATACTGTATAGTGTTTAGATTTATAAATAGCACATTTAATAAATTAATTTAAAAAGATACTAATTTACAGCTATTAATGCAACAAAAATATTAGTAGGTACCTAATTTGGTGTCATAAAACCCGAAATCATTAAACTGTTTTTAATTATTTCTCATACCCCATTTTATTAAAAAGATTTACCTGAAAAATATGCTAAACCAATAGATTTATTAGAATTTAGTTTAGTTTTGTTATTGTTCGATTCAGTATAAAGGCGCTTATCTTATAAGAAGGTATTGGTAGTTTTTGTGCAGTTCTGGTGAATTTTAAATAAACGTAAGTAATATTTGTAAACATTTAAAAAAAAATCAAAATAATAGAGAGACACTACTAATTTAGTAAATTTTGGTACAAAAATTGGTTGGATAAATATTTAATTTTCATGGGCTTGTAATGAGATGGGCGCCCGCCAAGGGCGCAGCTACATGTGGGGCGCAAAATAGGCTATAAAAAATATGTTTTTTTTTGTTTGTTGTCAGTATCGTAGACATATTATTATTTTTATTGACAAAATTAATTAAATAAATAAATTACAACAGAACATTTTAATAAAAAAAATTTAACTTAAAAACTTACTTTAATTATTATTATTATATAAAGAATAAAAAAATGTATAAATTATTAATAAAATATCAATTTATCCCAATACCTACAGCAAGAATGTAACTCTTTGAATTATTTTAATTTTTACATTTTATAGGCCGTATGCACAGTATTTTTGTAACTACGTTTTTTTGTGAGAAAATGTATTCTAAGTTTAATCATACGCAAACAAGGATGTATAGTTAATTTACATTCCACTTATTTCAGTCAGATACAAAAAGTTGTTTTATGTAAAGCATGTTTGTTTCAAATGGCAGGCTAATATTTTCATATAAAGAAAATATAGAATTTAACACAAATTCAACCACAAAATTGGTATTTTAAAGAAACGAAATTCTCTCGGTTAAAAAAACTTTAAACCTACAATTTTGCACTTTAATTTTGTAACATTTTCAGAGAATAACCCCTGAAATCCCCCCCCTTTCGTTGGGGGGGGGATTCCATACCCCCCAAATCCCGTGTGTGGGGGGCGCAAATGTTAAGGCCCGCCAAGGGCGCGGCCATATCTAGATACGGTTTTGGTCGCGGACATACACATATACATTAAAGCGCATATTTTTTTTTTTTATGTGTTTGTTTAAAATGCACGTAGTCTAGTCGAAAAGTATGTTTTTTGCGAAAAAATAGTTAAAGGGCTTTGAAAAATATGAGCGATAGGTTATTAGAAAATAAAAGAAACCCTTTCAATTTTTGATGATAACTTAAAAACCATAAGAGATAGCGAAAATTGCAAAAAAGCTCCTTGAGGAGGAGAAATTTTTTAAAAAAGTCCCAACTTCCGAAACTTTTTCTACATTATTTAAAATTTTAATTTAACGCCGAAAATAAACCTGCTAGACATTTTTGGTTGCGCGCGGAGTCAAAACCGAGTACGTCACACTAAATAATTATTTTTAAGGTAATTAACTTTAACTTTAAGGTTTGTACTTTTACAATATTACTCCGATTTTTTATTTTTGTCAAAGTTTTAAAATTATTATAAACAAAGGATATTTTTTTAAACCTTTATGGCGTGATCTTGTTAAGTATGTATATAAAAAGGGCTTTACAAAGCAAAAAAAAATTAACACAATTATTTAAACATTTTTTTTATGTACAATGAAGATAATATTTCGAAACAATTTTATAAAATTAACTTTAAGTTAAATTTCCAACAGGAATAAATTCTTTAAAGTGTTCTAAATACACCATATTTTTTTAAAACTTTTCAATTAAAATTTAATTCCTTAAAAAGAATTATTTAGTGTGCGCGGAGGCCCATTTTCAGCGTTAAATTAGAATTATAAATAATAGAGATAGAGTTTTGAGAACTAAGATTTTTTTTCTCTTTAAAGATCTTTTTTGTAATTTCCGCTAACTTATGGTTTTTAAGTTATTATCAAAAATTAAAAGGGCTTTTTTTTTTGTTTTTTTTTTTGCAATTTTTTTTGGCGGAAAAATCCCATTACATATTCACACAAAATACGCCCAAATTTCAAGTCATTTTCTTTATAGTTTATAGACTATAAAGACAAAAGGGGGTAATAAGAAACAAATTCGGGGAGCAATTTTACGATTGATTATAGTTTTTAAGTGCCTAAATATAAAAAAATCACAAAGTGCTTTTAAATTTGGGCTTAAGAAGGTTAACTTAGTTAATATTTTAAAAAATCTAAATTATCTCAAAATTTGCAGAGAATAACAATTTTCTATTGAAAAAGCATCTTTTAAAGTTTAAAAAAATAATTGCGAAATAAATAGAAAAAACAAATTAAAAAAAAAAAAAAAATGGCCTATTTTATTTTTGTTTTTAGATTTTCGTACACAACTTTTTTTTGTCTTTGGCTAGACATTGCTTTACAAAAAAGGAAACTGAATTTAAAACCTTTAAAGTGAGCGTTGCCAAAAATATATTTTTTAAAATTTGACAGAAATACGATTTTGTGCTTTTTTTCATCAATTTTTGCCAATAGTTTTTTTATAACAGATTATTTTTATTTTTTTCTTCAAAAAAATATATATTTTAATCCAAAAATATTCATTTTATAATGTGATTTTAA
>JAHBCN010012594.1:0-26453 GCA_019359885.1 Listronotus oregonensis
AGGGGTACATCGTAGGTGGACTTTCTAGAAATTAAAATTTCCGAATTTCAAAATTTTATATTTAGATTATATTGCAAATATATTCTCAAATTGAGCAATCCAAATGTTTCAAATTGAACATACAGGACGCGTTCTTTAAAGGATATGTCATTTTTATTGTAAATGACCAGTTTTTATTTTAAAAAGTAACTGAAATTCAAAGTAAAATTATATGTTATTTAAACTGAAGAACAAAGAAGTTCAAACCAAAATCATGAAAGTCTTAGCTTTAGACTGTATTTTTAAAGTGAAAATATGTTCTGAGGATATGAAATAATTTATTAATCATTTTGAAATATTTCTTTAAGGTGGCTTTCTTCAAATAAGAATCGTAATCTCAATTTAAATAAATATAAACAAAAATATCTAAATACTCTATTTGATAATATGTTTTTTTCTGTGTGGCACTTCAACCATCGTCGTCCACAATTGTGGGTATCTACAGTAGGATGCACTAATGAAACACAATCAATAAATTTTTCATTTAAATGCACTTATATTAGAGGAGATAATGCTTGTTGCCCAGCCATATTTATAAAATGTGCCCGAAACTTTCATATTGCCGCCTTTTACATGGCGGACCCGCTTGCCCTAAGCATATCCTTAAAAGGCCTATAGGCGTAATGTCTCATTGTGAGAAACTGTTCTATGATGTTTGGAAGTATCTGCTTTTTTCAAGCAAATATAAAAGATTTCCAAAAAATAGGAGTTTGGTAGAAAAACAATAACGATACGATTTTAATTTTAAGTTTAAAATTTCCGCCAAAACACTTATCTGTGTTATAGTCTCGCTCGTAACATCACGTTAACAACAATTTTATTTTTTTGTATATTATTTAAACAATGAATTCTAAAATGTACAAGTGGTGTGCGGTCGGCGTATTGGCATTGTCTCCTATTGCACGACGCAACTTTAGAAATATGTAAGCCGAATTACGAAAGATAAAGTCTCAATAATTTTCCCATAAAAATGTCAATATTCTCTCCTGCGTTTGGATAACACCTTTGAGCGTATATCTATTAAAAACAGCGCTGTCACTCGGCAGGAACTGCGGGAAAAAAATTTCGCAAGAGTTGGGAACATTATTTTTTCTATGACACAATTTAAAAAAAAATGCTTTTAACATTTATTGTTTTAGTAACATAATTTAGGTAAATGTCTCAAAAGTTGCCTCCTTTCCGATTTTGACCAAATCTGGAATACAGAGGTTTTTTGGGGCGCTGATTAAGAATCTAAAAAAATATTTTTTTGCAACGTTTCGCTTTTGAGATATTCATCATCAAAGTTGAAAATGAAACTAACCTTATTTACACTATTCCTCCTTCTTTTTGCACAGAATTCCTGATTTTTACACTAGTTATAAAATATTTACAAACACCTTTAAAACTTGTTTCTCTATTTATTATACATCTTTATTCCATTTAATTGCAAACCTACACTTTCACACGCCGCTACCTTTGTACTTAAGAATTAGCAATTTAATGGAAAAAAGGTGTAAAATAAATAAAAATACAAGGTTTTAAAAGGTGTTTATAAATATTGTGTGCCACTTTAGTGTAAAAATCAAATCTGTACAAAATGAAGGAGAAATATAATGAAAATGAGGTTGGTTTGATTTTCAACTTTGATGATAAATTCTCGGAAACGAAACGCTGCCAAAAATATTTTTTCAAATCTAGCATTGTAGGGTTATTGAATCAGTGCCACAAAAACCACCCTATCCAAATTTGGTCAAAATTGAGGCAACTTTCGAGACAATTACCATAATCTATAATAAAGAAACAATACATATTGAAATTAGGTATTATTAGTAATATTATATTAAATATCCAACTTATTGCACTTTGCAAATTTACAGTTGAGGCCATTTGATGTTCAGAGAAGATGGATGTCGTATATTTCTTTCGATTTTCTTGGTAAAAGTTTCATATTCACCTCCTTGACAGCCTTTACAATATCTTTAGGAAGCTCTTCGTCGGAATAATCCATTATTTGACTTTTTAAAAATTATTAAAACTTAGAAATGTTTTAACACATTTTGACGGCTTCTTACTCTTGTTGCCATAAAAATAATACCGAACAAAACCTGGTTTAACTGTTATTTGACTTAATATTTTCAAAATTGTACGAAAACGTCAAAATAAATTAGACACATTAACAATCTTCTCTCTTCCACAATAAATCTCATTCATAGTTTTGCTTGACTAATTCTGATTTTGAAAACATGCACAGGTTAATGCAGATATCTCTTTCACAGGACCTGAAACTTATTTCGATTGGGGCGCCAATAATCTTGTTTGGTTTAATGCCTCGAAACACAGCCATGTTCGCTGTCGCGAGAAAAGTCTGCCAATGCTCATCCGTTGCATACGAGCGGCCAAGTTCTGCAGAACAAAGAGTCGTTTAGTCTTGTCGATGTTACGAGTACTTTTGAGAATAACCTTAACAGGCACCAGCTCATTACATCCATAGCATCGGCAGCTTTAAAAAAGCTTGGATTCCTCTTTCGAGCCAGAAAGTATTTCTCTTCTTTCAATCTGTATACTCTGTATGTATTCCAAATCAGACCCTTTCTAGAATATTGTTCTCATGTCTGAGGAATGGTGTCCCCTATAACACTTAGCATTCTGGACTCCATTCAAAGAAGAGCCGTTCGTCTTATTAATGATCCCC
The DNA here is from genome assembly GCA_019359885.1 of Listronotus oregonensis. NCBI lineage: Eukaryota > Metazoa > Arthropoda > Insecta > Coleoptera > Curculionidae > Listronotus > Listronotus oregonensis. The sequence goes on from JAHBCN010012594.1 coordinate 2,714, forward strand.
TGCTCACAGAAAGGCTTCCTTTTCTTGCTCACCGTCAAGCTGTAGGGGATCCGTCGCTCTTCTATAGGTATTTTCACAGCTTCTGCTCAGAGGAGTTGACCATTATAATTTCTTCTCTGGCAACTTCCAACAGAGCAAGACGTAGTGCAACTTTTATGCATCCTTTGACAGTTAGTTAAAGAGGCCCCAAACATCCCGCTTTATTAGTTCCTTCATCCCTAGAGTGTCAAGACTATGGAACCTGCTGTCAGCGAAGTTTATCCTTCTCCTCCAAATCTTTACATATTTAAGTCCGTCTGAACAAACTTTCTTTCACCACACTTAAGACACCCACGGTACGTAAGTATTTAGGCATCAAGCCTTCGTGAACCGTCCCAAGAAAAAAAAATATTATTAAGAAGTGATCTAGTTTATTATTAAGCCAATCCGATACAGTATTAGGTCTAAATATGGATAGTTATACCTTTCCGTACTAGTGCGGAAAAGTAACACTTTCCGAGCTTAAATACGTGCACGAAAGTAGACAAATACGTACGGTCGTAGATAAACTATTATTTCCAACCGCGAGGCGCTTTTTGTTTTTTTTTAGAAGATTTCTGTTAAAGAAAACCATAGTTTATTATCCATATTTTCCGAGGCACACAATCTCGATAACTCGATATTTACAGTGAAAGTTCATATTTTCAAACATTACACTTTTGTAGCTTAAAGAGTTATTTTTGGACTTTTCTGGCTTTTCAATCGTCGCCCAACCACTGTTTTACGGTTTTCCCATAAATTTTAGTTTTCACTCTTAACCGGTAGTTAATTTTTTTAAATAATTTTTACATAAAAAGCGACATTTTTTAAAACTGACCGGCGTATTCAAATGTTTTACTTTTCAACACTAGTGTTGAAAAGTTAAACCTTTCAAAACTAGTTGCGAAAAGTGCATTTCATCGCCAGTTGCACAAAGAAAATATGATTAAATATATAATAAAATAAAATTAATTTATTCAAAAACCTAACAAATGTTTTAATTGAAAGTGTTTACAACACAATTGCTAAGATTAACCATTTCATTAAATGACAAAGTTTTATTGGTGTTTGTTAGCTACTCAACTATTTGAAACCAGAAAACTAAGGAAGTAGATAAGATTACCTTTAAGAATCTTGAAATATGTTCTTTGGTAAGTACATAAGACTTCTTTGGTTGATATCCCTTTGACTGCCGCTTCAAAAACGTCACAAGTTCAGTAAACTTTTTATTTTAATATTATTATTAAGCGAAAATTCTGTTCTCAACATCAAATACAATCACCATGTCTCTTTATATGCACTTTATTATAGAAACAAGCCAATAAAACTTTTTCAGTTATACGCTTTATATTCTTTTCTTTGCCAATTCTTAAATTTTTTTATAGGCCAAATCTAACTTTGATTTTGATTATTCAAGGATCAGAGTTTACATTGAAATTTTGATCATTCTCTACATCTCTAGGGGCACCCAAACTAGATTCGACATTTTTTGCTTGAGAAATGTTAAAACTTTCTGACACTAACTATGTCACTAAATACTCCAATCCTTAAAGCAAAATAAAAGGTCATTTTTGTAATTAATGTTAACAGGTATCTGACTGCACCATGACTTCCGGAATAACCTGTAGATTACTAAAATTAAAAATTCAATCAATTTTTTTCAGGTAATTTTTTTAAACAATAATTATTAAAAAGGCCCTTTTTTATCATTATTTTTTTTTAAATATAACAAAAAGTACTGGCTATATCACTTTACTCATACAAGACCGTTTGTGGAAAATTTAAAACCTACAAAATTGTTTTAAAAAATCCCGACCCGAGCTTTTTTCACCGAGAAAAACCTGAATAACGCTTAAAACAGACCTTTTTAAAAAATTCATACCTCCGTTAACCTTCAATATTAAGGGCTGATTTTTTTGGCAAATGATATCAATAACATATACTTTGAGCTGTCGAAAAATAAACATTGTCGCATTAATAGTTTTTATTCAATGCACTATAAAAAATTAGGCCCGTATCTTGCAAGTGCCGTGAATATCAGGCAAATGGTCCGATTTGAATTTTAAAACGGCTTTTTAAAGTTGGGATTAAAAGCAACAAATTGTATATCTCACATTTTTATATTAGTTTGGAAAACATTGTAAAAAATCTTTGTGAACCTAGCGCGTCGAGCGAAAATTCACGACCGAGACGCTGGGTGCCCCCAGCAGCGAAGGAGAAGCGAGAGACAGGCCGCGTGCATCAGACGGTTCGCGGAATTTTCGCTAGACGCGCTAGGTTTCAAGGCCGAACCAGTGGGGGGGTCAGGGGCCGGGCCCCCCGAAATTTTCACAAAAAAAAAACTATAAACACAAAATACTACTACCATTGTGAATAATTTTGTAATGCTAGGTCTTTCTTGAGGAAGAAAACAAAACACCGAGTGAACCAGCTTACCAATTTAATTTTAAGTGTCTGTACCCATTTAAGTAAAAACGCACGCGGACAGCGATGTTCAGCTTTAGTTCGAGAGTATCGTAGGTTGCAGCGTAAGGACCGAGGTTTTACAATCTGAGTTGCATTATCTTTTAGTATTGTACAGGGTGGCTCATCAAAAGGTCGTACCCTATTTGTGACCCTCCTGGTATATTAGAGGAAAAACGCTCAGACACGTCAATTTTAAATTTAGTCTCTTCATCTATAGCCATACAATACAGGGTGGTTCAAAAGAAGATATTATGTTATACTTAAGATTTTTAAATGGAAACCCCCATTTTTTTTAATTTTTAGATTCTCCTTAAAGTTTTTAGTACCTTGTGTTAGTAAAATTTATACCCATCTTTAATCGTCCTGAAGCTATTTGAGTTTATAATAAAATTCTAGAATTAGTGATAATAAGGAAATATATCGTAAAAATAATAATCAAATAGTTTTCATAGTAACGAGACTTTACTTTAAAATTAAAAACAACTCTCCAGTATGAAAAAAAAAAAGAAAAACCCAAAAGGCATACGCAAATTAAAGGTAAAGTAAAAATTAATTTTCTGTAAAAAGTGGTCAATGTGGTAATAAGTGCTAAAAGTGGTGTCCATTTACCTCTATGCATGCAATAATAAAGATTTTGTTCGAATCTATTTCTCACATTTTCCAGCATGGAGTTATTTGTCTACGTTCAGCCGTAATCCGCTCCCAAAGATCTTGAATGAAATCTGGCTTTGTACTAAAAACTTTACTTTTTAAATACCCCCAAAGAAGATAATCTAAAGTACTTACATCCGGAGATCTCGGCGGCAACTCAATGGGGCCTCGTCTGCCGATCCACTGATTCGAAATGGGTGTCGAAAAACTGTCGTACTAAAGCCACAAAGTGCGGTGGTGCACTATCTTGTTGAAAATGAATATCATTTTCATTATAATTAACGTCATTTTTTAATATTTCGGTAATTCGTGGCTCTATTGTATTTTCTAACATGTCCAAGTACCTCTTGCCCGTCAAGATTCTAGGAATAAGGAAAGGTCATACAAATGATTTACGAAAATGCCGGCCCACACATTTATTTTTTCAGGATATTGCGGGTGTACTTCTCGAAACAAATGTAGATTTAAGTCACTTCAATATCGACAATTATGTCTATTTACCGCATCATGTAAATAGAACGTACACTCATCCGAGAAACAAATATTAAATAACAGATTTGCTTTGTTGATTAAAAGTTGGGACATTAATTCACAAAACTCCAACCTTCTTTAAAATCGTCTTCATTCTAATTAATTGCCTTTCCACAAGTGCTTTGGGTGTTGGCAAGTGCTACTGTTCCAACAAATGGTATTTCTGCACTTCATTTCTAACTAATCGATTTTTTAATGGCGATTACGGCGAATATTAGACACAGATCCAGTTTCTTCGATATTTCTCATTAATTAACCATATACTTTTGGTAATACAGTTTTAATATTTTTACCCCTTCTTGAACTGAATAAATCATTGTTCAATATTTATCACAACTAGAACTAACCTAAACAATTTGAAATCAAAGACAAAGTTTTCCTATGACATACGGTGACACTGACTGATGCTAAATGTTCTTGATGGTATCCATGATTATTATATTTTGCCGTGCAATCGATTATTATCAATATTGAGTTAAGTTGGTCAAATTTTAATATACACTTAAATAGCTTCACAACGATTAAATATAGGTATAAACTTTATTAACAAAAGTTACTAAAAACGTCATAGAGAATCTAAATTTTTTTAAAATTGGGGGTTTTCATTTAAAAAACTTAAGTGTCATGCAATATCTTATTTTTGAACCACCCTGTATGGTACGGCTGTAGATAAAAAACGTCCCCCTAGAAATCAAAATTGACGTGTCTGACACAAAAGGCTAACCCCCTCCAAAAATTATTCCTGGCTACGGCTTTGCTAGGTTTACAAGCATTTTTAACAATGTTTTCCAAACTGATATGAAAATGTGAGATATACAATTTGTAGCTTTTAATCTCAACTTTAAAAAGCCGTTTTAAAAATTCAAATCGGACCATTTGCCTAATATTCACGGAGCTTGCAAGATAAGGGCCTAATTTGTTTATAGTGCGATTGAATAAAAACTATTCATGCGACAATTTCCATCTTTTTGCAGCTTAAAGAATATGTTAATGAATATCATTTTCCAAAACATCAGCCCTTAATATTGAAAATTAACGGAGATACGAATTTTTGAAAAAAGGTCAGTTTTAAGCGTTTTTCCGACTTTTCTCGATGAAAAATGGTCGAATCAGGATTTTTCAAAACCCATTTTGTAGGTTTTTAAATTCTCTACAAACGGTAAGGTGATATAGCCAGTACTCTTTGTTATATTCAAAAGAAACGAAAAAAGGCCCTTTTTTAATAATTATTGTTTAAAAAAATTACCTGAAAAAAATTGGGTTGGATTTTTGTTTTAAGTAATCTACAGGTTATTTCGGAAGTCATGGCGCAATCAGATATCTGTTAACATTAATAACAAAAAAAAATCTCAAATGATTGGACTAAAAGACGCCGATATTAAACAACGCTTAGCAACCGAACTACAGGGTTCGAAAAACTATTATATCGATTTTTTTAATTTTCTTGTTATAAAAAGAGTTTCATTCAAAATTAGAAAAGATCTTGTATGAAACCCGTTAGGAAAAGTTCTAACCAAAACTAATCAAAACTATATCCTTTTTCATACAAAAGCATACAAAAGCCCGTCGCGCAGCCAATAGGCCTTTTCATCATGTGACAAGCGCATGCGCAGTCGCCATGTTGAAATGGCGGCAATTCAAAAGTTTCGTACTGTTTTGATCGACAATGGCTGGGAATGCAGTATTATCTCCCCAATTAAATCATTTACTGGAAAAAATCGTGGATGGTGCTTCACTGATTTATAATTCAGTTGAAGCCCATAATTATACGCAATTAAAAAGGTAGCTTAAATGTCATGGACGTCTTTAAAAAGGAAAGAAGTGAGCTGATTGACATGTTAGGCATCATTACTTCTTTACTATACAAAAAGTATCTATAATTTTATTCTGATTAGGCCTACCACATATATACAATTGTTATATTGATTAAATTGTATTGTATTTAAATGATTTATAGCGTTATCACTCTTACATTCTCCATAACAACACCGCTTCTTCGTTCCTTTTCGTACTGATATCATTAAAATAATCGATTAAAAAACCTATTTGCTAATTAAGGCTTTTTTTTCTTTATTTTCGTATTTCTTTTCTTCAATAACTATACTTTCTTTAGTATTTTTTTATTTTAATTATGTGTTTACAGGCCCTTTTACATGCTTGTTTACAAAAAACAGTACGAAAAAAATGGCGGATACTGACGCATGCGCACAAAAAAAATTGTGATGAAAAGGCCTATTGATGATATAAATCACAATCAAGACGCCCGTGAAAACAAAACAAGTTGATGGTTGCTATGGGAACAGGTAATATTTGACATTTAGAACAGAAATCGGCGTTCTTTTTTAATCGCGATGATTCTGGTAAACGTGTTATTAAATTTTATGGATAAATAATTTTAAGAAACTTAATTTATTCGTTTTAGTTATAGTGTTTTCGGTTTTGAATTTATATCTGTCGCGTGAATATTATCCTGTGGACATAGTGGATTGCCGTGTGTGTTTAAGTGTGGTCCCAGTATTTTGGAGAGACCGGTTGATTTTGGTAAGCGGTAAGATAAACGTTTAATAATAAATAAATAATTTAATGGAGCCTGTCAAGAAAACCACCCACGGAATTCATTAATTTTTGGTTATACATTCGAAAGTTTATCATTTTTAAAACACTTTGACCAAAAAAAGTGCGCATGCTTCATGTTTTTTTAATAAATTTGAGAAACATAGTACATAAAACATAACCTAAAGAGATGATACAATGTCGTTTTTTAACGTGTCTCTGCTTGAATAAGCAATGTTGCCAGATGTTTTCTAGTAATTTGTTATAATAGGCCTTTTCATCACAGTATCAGCCATTTTTTTCGTACTGTTTTTTGTAAACAAGCATGTTAAAGGGCCTGTAAACACATAATTAAAATAAAAAAATACTAAAGAAAGTATACTTAGTTATTGAAGAAAAGAAATACGAAAATAAAGAAAAAAGTGCCTTCATTAGCAAATAGGTTTTTTTAATCGATTATTATTATATTAGTACGAAAAGGAACGAAGAAGCGGTGTTGTTATGAAGTATGTAAGAGTGATACAAGCTATAAATCATTTAAATACAATACAATTTATACAATATAACAATTGTATATTTGTGGTAGGCCTAATTAGAATAAAATTATATATACTTTTTGTATAGTAAAGAAGTAATGATGCCAAACCTCTCAATCAGCTCACTTCTTTTTCCTTTTTAAAGACGTCCATGACATTTAAGCTACCTTTTTAATTGCGTACAATTATGGGCTTCAACTGAATTATAAATCAGTAAAGCACCATCAACGATTTTTTCCAGTAAATGATTTACTTGGGGAAATAATACTGCATTCCCAGCCATTGTCGATCAAAACAGTACGAAACTTTTGAATTGCCTCTATTTCAACATGGCGACTGCGCTTGCGCTTGTCACATGATGAAAAGGCCTATTGAAGGTTGCTTTTTTCTGATTAACAGAAAGAAAGTTTTTTAATACAAAAAAACTAAACAAAACTAATAAACAACAACTTTCAAACTATTACCCAGTTCTGGTTAGTTCTGGTTAGGCTTTTCTCGTTAAATCGTAAATTTTATTTATAATAAATACGCCGTCAAACAAAACGAAAAAAAGTCTGATATCTTAATAACAAAGAAAATGAAGCATTTTGGCTTAGAAAAGGTAGGGAATAGCCCAAGGATCAAAGTTTATATCATGCCGAGGGGTGCTTTTATCCTGGGGGTGGTTACCACGCCATCTTGTGGGTGGAAATTTATTATTACATTTTAACTACAGGAGCCGATGAAGAAAGTAATTGTAAGTAAAAAATGTTTTATACATTTTTTCGTACAACTAATATTTTTTGAGTTATTCGTGATTAAAAGTAAAAGTTTTTCGACGAAAAAAACGACGTTTTTAATGGGTTGGATTTTTCGCAAATAACTTAATAAATATGCATTTTATTAAAAAACTATGAAAAGAAAAATTGTAGCTTATAGAAAAAGTAAAAAAAAACTATTTATTAATAATTTCTCTACAACCAATACGAACCGAGCTACGGCTTCTTGGTTAACTTTTGTTCGTCAATTGCTAAATTTGAAAGATTCAAAGTCAAATAGCGGAAAACAGTGCACTTTTCAAGGAAAACATAAAGGGTCTTTTTAAAGTATATAATAAGACCTTTCTTTAAAAAAAAAAAAAAGCATGAAAATTTAGCCAGCTATGATAAAAATAAGGTCGGTCCCTACTTTTTTCTACGAAAAGATCATTAAAAACAACCCCTTATTTCCCTTCCTAATTAAAATTGATCTTTACCCTTTTGCGAATCTATTTATATATCGCCCCTGTAGAGCAAAAAGGACCAAGCGCCAAATACAGGAGCGCATAAAAACTGAATTTTTAAATTTGATACTTAATTTCCACTTTTTGTGTTTATTCTTTTCTTATGAGTTTTGGTGTCAATAACTGTTGCTATAATGGCTACATTCTGCCCTATTGCGTTTTAAAAAAACTTTGTATTTTGAAGAAAAGTGTCGCTTGGGCCCTTTTTGCTCTTTAGGTAGTTTTGAAATTTGTATTATCTGGAAGCTTGGCTCCTTAATTGATACATCAAAACTGCTAAATTAACTGGGTTAAGTAATTTATTTATACAAAACTAGTATCTGTAAAAATTATCACAGACAAAAGCTCAACATAACATAAACTTATAATAAATCATGAAAATTCTTGAAAAGAGTAAACTAGTAACATAATACCGAGAATATTCTTGAGAACAGCAAAGCATAACTTAATCGCCATTTGACTCGTCACTCTCACTTATATAGTCCTGTGTCTTATTGGAGTATGGTAAACTTAAAAATTCGTGTTGAAGATCCTCTGGTATAATACCATCTTGACAGAGCTTCTCTAAGTCTTTAAACTTTTTTAAACTTATTGGTATTTTCTTCGAGTAAGCCTTTGGAATAAGATCTTCCAGAATCCTGTTGCGCATGTGCAGGTGTATGTTATGGATTGGTTCAGAGGGTAAAAACGAATAGCGGAACTCAATCCCCAATATACCTTTAACAAACTTAAGTGCACTTATGCTTGCCCATTTAACAGCAATATGTTGATCGTCCCTACTATTGCCGGGAACTAAATGTTGGATATTGTTCCAATTGTCAAAGTCACCATAGTTTAGTTTAGTTACCGCAAATGGCTCTGGTTTAGTTTAACTTAGTTGTATAATGTACGGCCACTGGGAAGGTGCCATAACCTGCCTGTGTTTTACAAAGGACCATATTGTGCTATGTATCGTATCCGCACCCATGTAAGTATGGCCCTTTAGCAACAATTTTAGCTCTATACTTTCTATGGAGGTCATTTTTTGGGCATCGTACAGAAGCATCGAAAACATAGTTTTATTCTTATTTTGTCCTGGACAATTGTCGCAGTACAAAATACCTTCAATTGGCCTGCTTTTCTCTGCACTAATCCATTGAGCCAATTGCTGATGCAAGTACTGATTTCCAGAGCACCTCTTTTGCCATCTGACTCGCCCCATACAAAGCAGTCTCCACGTTTTGTTGCGTTTTTATACACAGACAGGTTAAAACATTGGTACTTCCTACTGTAAAATAATAAAAAAGGCGCTTGGCACCTTTGTGCACAACCATTTTTTAGAACAACTCGGGGCCAAACACCATAACCAGACACTTAGCACCTTTTTGCTCTTATTTATGTTTAACTTGTAGCGCTTGTACCCTCGGCTAAAACTGATGTTTTTGGTCCGGCGCTTGGCACCTTTATGCCCATCGATCGGGCATTTTTTGAAATGTCATTTAGCGGAAGAACTCAAAATTGCTAATTTTGGCGCTTGGCCCCTTTTTGCTCTACAGGGGCGATATGTACTAATAATACATCCTCTGAGTTTGACCATTTTAAGACGCTTAACTTTGGAAAATTTAGAGGTTAAAGTGAAAAACGATTTTTCGAAATTTCGTGAAAATAGCCATTTTCTTCAAAATAACTCCAACAATACTGGAGATACTAAAAAAAGGTGCTAAGGTACCGAATTATAGCTTTTTTAACAACAAAGACTTTTCATTACATAGATTTTTCTGTACAATAAGTATTTGGCGAGATATGGCCGTTTAAAGCCTCTATTTACCAGCAATCACCACGTTATTCGAACCCTTTAAACTCATCCCATTTTAAAACTAAGAAATCTAAAAGAATTTATTTCACATAGCCTTTTAGCTCTTAAAGCCATACAAAATCATTTTTAAAAAAACTTTCTATCTTTTAAACTAAAGGAGCTATGTTTAAAAAACCAATCCATTTTTTTTTCGAAAAATTCGAATAGCCCACTTCGGAGCATAATTATCTATATAACCGGTATACTTTATACTTTTCACTTAGCGGTACGTACCGGTTTAATTTTAGTATGTATACCTATCTATTTTTTTCTTATTTATATCTATTATATTGGTTTATAAGAATTGCATTGTTGTAAGGGGTGGTTTTTAAGGATTGAAAATTTGCCATATAATCAAAATTGGTAATATTTCAGGCAGTAATATGTTTAATTAATAAATCTGTTAAGCTATTAAGTTTTTTGGAATTTTTTTTATGAAGCTCTAAGAGGGGTTGATTTATGAGGGTCGAAAAGTTTCAAAATGAAATAAGTATTTATTTTAAGCAACATTATTCTAAAATCAAATCACTATGATAAATTAATAATTTTTTTAGGATAAATATTTTTTATTTTTTTACTTTAAGCTCTAGCAAGGGTTGATTTTTAAAGGTTGGAGTATTCCGAAATTGTATTCCAAAGCATGAAACAATCATTATTTAACTAATCGAAACCAACTTTTACCCACCTTAAGGTTTAAAATGTTATTTTACAGATTTTGACAATTAGGGGTAGTTTTTACCCTGAAAAACAAACAGCGCACATCACCATTTTTGAATGAAGAAGAGGGTTAAAAGCTCATAATTTAATTTTTCTATGCAAATCAATGCAGGACAAAAAAATTACAAGGTTTTGCCATTTTTTAGCGTTATTTTCCAATATAATTATGTATAATTTCTATTGAATTTCGGTAGGCTCTGGTGAAACATTGTAACAAATTTAATTTAAAATAAAACACTATTTGTTTCACAAATTTTTATTCAGATAGTCTGACCTGCGCCACCCATTTTCAAAGATCTTTTTTAAAAAATGAGCTTAAAATAAAAAAATATCTTAAACTTACAGATGGCCTATAGTAAAATTTTATGGATAAATTATGTTAAAGGCGTCAAATGGGGTACCTACAAAATCTGTTTGAGTATTTGTTAAGTTGTCTTTATTGTTTTTTTTATTTGGCGCCATTAAGAAATCTATAACAATAAAGACAACAAATACCAAAAGAAGGCCCCGCTGTTTTTTTTGTTTTTAGGCCATCTGAAGTTTAAGATAATTTTATTTTTTTTTTAAAGTCTTAAAAGATTTTGGCAATAAAAGACTTTACCCGTGCCAAAAAAATCATTTGAATTTTTTTAATTTGTCAAAACTATTTTTTTAGTAAATCTATGAGGGATGGTTATTTAAGGTTGTTATTGTAGTTAAATATTTATTATACCGTAAACTTTAAAATTTTTTCTACAATATAAGCGTCATTAAATAATTTTATGATAAAAAAAACATTTGTTTTTTTGTAATTTTGTTATTAAGGGTGATTTTTAACGTTATAAATACAATATAAGATATTACTCACAACATAAAAATATATTCATTCTATATATTTGCCTATGATTTTAATTTACATAATGTCTATTTCTATGTTTTTTACAATTTTTAGCATAAGGGGTGGTTTTTACCCCCTAAAAATTAAAAGCATATATAAACTTTGATCTGGAGAGTAACAGCAACTTAATTCCAAATTTTCATAAAAATTTAAACTGTACAAAAAATCCGGAGGTTAAACACCTTTTTTCTCCCCACAGACTGTAGAATAATTTTTCTACTTTTCATAGCCAAAAATAGGTTATGTTTTTATTCCGTTTTGTAACTGGTTGTACTTTTAAATATTTTAAATTTAATAAAAATAATCTTAAAGGCAACGGCAAAGTTTCTTTTATTATAAATTAATAATATTTTCGTGTCAAATAATGACCAATATTTCTAATTTCAATTGCAGTTTTCTTGGTGAAAACTACTTCTAGCACAGGAGAGAAGGTATTTTTTTTTGTAAAATGAAGCAGTAATTTCGGGCAAATCAGATCAACTTGAAATTTTTTGAAATTTGTCAAGAAAGGTGTCAAATATGGAATTAAACAAGTTTGGTTACTGGGATTTGGTCCAAAACTCTGTAAAAATTGGCCAAACTATTTTTTTGGCCAAAAATAAAAAATATTGAATATCTCTGACAATATTAAATACATTTTCATGAAAATTGGTACGGGGGGGTTTTTTGGGTCACTGATTACGATTTTAATGTCATAAGTTTCTGAAACACCCTTAAAACAGTAAAAACTACCCTTTTTAAGAGGTTTTTTGAAATATTTTGGAAGTAAAGCTCAGATTATCAAATTAATGCTATTTTTTCAGAATAATTAAGATTTTTTTTTATTATGCACTGAAATTGAGACATAAGGGGTTATAATAGGGGGTTAAAACTATCCCATAATAAGAAAGAATTAAAAAAACATGACCTCAAATTATTCTTTGTGTTTTTTAATCAATTTTTCGAAAATATTTTATCGTATTTTGACTATTATGATATTCATTTCCCCTCTCTCTCTCCCCAGGGGGTAAACAATATTTTCAGAAAAAAAAAATTATTAACCCCCACATCTCCGGGAAAACTTCCCTTAAATTAAATAAAAACGATTTTTTTGTAATTGCGGAAAAAAAATAGAAGTTTTGGCCGTAACTGTTTTTTGGCTAATAATAACAAAATGTACAATAAACCATTTTAAAGCTAAGGTTATCCCCAAAATGTCAGGTGATGGCAAATTTTCTTTAAAGGGTGAGTCAACGATGAGTAAAGTTCATTATTTCATTGGTTTCAAAAGTTATGAGAAAATAGTAAATATAAAGATGTAAAGATTCTTAGGATGCACAATTTAAAATTATTTTAAAGATATCTAGGTGGCTCAAAAAAGCGTGACGAATAAAACATACATTTTTTAAATGAAACACTCTATTTTTAAATTTTGTTCTGAATTCCTTTTAAAATTCTTCAACTTTTTTATTAATAATAAGCATACCTAAACCTAATAGTTTTTCCAATATTTCAATTTTTCTAAAGAAAATAATTTTCACACTTGCAAAAAAATTACGATAGCGCCATTATTTTTAAGAGTAGATCACTCATATTTGATATTAGCGTTATTCGAAGATGACGTAAAGATATATGCAACGGAATTTTAATTAGATTTACAGGGTGTTCAAAATAAACGAATATATTTGGATCGTTTTAAATTGAAAAATCTCTATTTTTTAAATGGTGCACCATATATATTATTATTTTTCTGAAAGATCTTACAAAAACCCACAACTTTTATTAAGTATGTCATATACCTATTTTTAAACTTTCGATTTATTTTAACTTTTCCAATATTTACCCTTCTTTCTGTCTAAGACTATTGCTATAACATTAGTTGGCCATTTTTAAATTTTAAATTCACAGAAAAAGTAAATAATAATAAATACCTATTACTACAAATTAACTTATTTTTAATTATTGTTATGGCGCAATAAATGTTCAAAAATATGCCCTTCTACTTGATACACATTTTTAGTCTTTTTCGTATATTTTCTTGGACGTTCCTTAGCATAAACGGTGTTATTCTCCTGCACGCGTCCCGAATCCTATTTTCCATATCTTCTGGTGTTGTAGGAGGATTCACATAAAACAATCTTTAACATATCCCCACAAAAAGAAATCTAGTGGTGTTAAGTCACATGATCGAGGGGGCCATCAATGAATCCACCTCTACCGATCCATTTCTGTGGGTAATGATTATTTAAAATTCTCGAACTTCTCGACGTATGCGGAGGAGCTCCATCTTGCTGAAACCACATTTGTTGGATCTCAATGTTATCAAATTCTTGAAGAAGTTGAGGTAAATCATTCTGCAAAAGTTTAAATATTTAGGCCCGTTAACTGTTTCGCGAAAAAATATGGTCCAATAACATTAAAGTGTTTTATTCCACCACACATTAAGTGACCAATGGTTTTGGTTTTGCCTTCCCGTACCCAGACTGGATTAACTGTTGAATAATAGTGCATGTTATGACGATTAACTGCACCATTACTGCGAAAAGTAGCTTCATCGGAAAACATTATTTTAGACAAAAAATTTGGATCGGCCTCTATTGCTTCATTTATAACTTCAAGTTTACCCTTTGTTTAAAATCCGGTCTAGAAGTTCTTGGTGTAGTTCCATGTGGAAGGGATGATATTTGTGTTTTCTAGTGGTGCGTTAACGGTAGATTGGGATGTATCACATAAGCTAGCTACTTGACGGCTACTGACCTGGGGATTATCTTGAACTTGAAGTAAAATTTCCAATTCTTTTTCCTCATTGGTAGCATTCCGGTTTACCACTTTCCGTTTTTCATATTCAATACTACCACTAGCATTAAACGGTTCCATTAAACACTGAAATGATTGCCTAGTCGGTACACGTCTATTAGGGTACTTCCTTGTAAAGTCTTACTGCCAACAAAGAATTTCTTTTGCGCCTCACCCAGTATATAAATCATATCAATTAATTCAGCTTTAGGAAAATCCATTATTTTTTTAAATTTACTAACACCACAATAAATTTTATAAATATATTTACTCAGATGTCAGGTTAAAATTTGTCAATGTCATTTTGTCTTGGCCAACTAATGTTATAGCAATAGTCTTAGACAGAAAGAAGGGTAAATATTGGAAAAGTTAAAATAAATCGCAAAGTATTAAAAATAGGTATATGACATACTTAATAAAGTTGTGGGTTTTTGTAAGATCTTTCAGAAAAAAATAATAATATATATGGTGCGCCATTTAAAAAATTGAGATATTTCAATTTAAAATGATCCAAATATATTCGTTTATTAGCATCAATTAAAATTCTTAAACTTTTACAATTTGAATAACGCAATATCAAGTATGATGATCTACCTTCAAAAATAATGGCGCTATCGTATTTTTTTTGCTGACATTATTTTCTTTTGAAAAATTTAATATTGGAAAAATATTAGGTTTAGGTTCATTATTATTCATAAAGGAAGAATTTTAAAAGGAATTCAAAACAAAATTTAAAAATAGGGTTTTTTTAAAAAAATTTATGTTTTATTCGTCACCATTTTTGAGCCACCCTGTATACTTTAAAATAATTTTAAATTGTGCATCCTAAAAATTTTACTTTTGTATTTACTATTTTTCAAACTTTTGAAACCAATGAAATAATGAACTTTCCTATCGTTGACTCACCCTTATTGACCATTTTAATGTAATTTCACCCAAAAAAAAAAACATTGACCGTTGCAAACATAAAATGAAAATGAAAGATTATTAAAAAAAATGAAAATAAAAACAACCCTGAATAAAGGCTACAAAGTTTGGCTGTTTAAAATAAGTACTTTTCGCGGTACTGGCCAAAAACTAAAAATATCTTACAAAAAACAAGATTTGACCCACATTTATCGGTCCAATACATAAAAAATAATTATCCAATAGTTCTAAAAATGACTGGACCTATTTAGTGTGTTTACATGTGTTCTGACTTTTCACTAATAGTCCGGGTAAATCTGTAATTCAACTTTAAATAATTTTGGAAGTACATGAATCGAGATGAAACCTTTTGCATTTTCTTGAGGAACAGATCCTAAAAGGTCGGAAAGGGATATTGGATACTCGAAAGGGGGGTGTTTTTAACCCCACACCCACACCTAAAAAAAATTTCCAAAAAGATTTCCATTTTTAGTAGTACATATGGGTTTTTCCAAATTCAAATATTACATTTGAGGACTTAAAATGCTAAATACACCCTTTTTTACACCCCCACCCATAAAAATACATTTCAAAAAAAAAAATTCCCATTTTAATTGTAAGGGTGGCGTTTTTCGTTGACCTTACGGGGTACAGCGAAAACTAAAAGAGATAGAACAAATCTGATTGTGCAATCTCTTTGATTTTGAAACAAATTCAATGGTGAAACTAAATCAGGAGATACAGAGTGTTTTTCAAATTTTGTCAATTTGGAGGCACTTTAACTCGCTTGGTATTAAAGATAGAAAAAAAGTATAAACAGAAAAGTTTTAGGGATTTTTGCGTAGAACTCAGTGGCGTACCTATAAATTTTTATTGACTTTTTTTTAAGTTATAACACAAAGTTGGGTTTTTCAAATGGAACACCCTATATATTTTTTAAAAATGGAGACTTACAAAGACCAATTCGATGATATATAGTTTGATGGGTCTGTCTGTAACAGATGTTCGCAAATTGGCAAAAACCAAAAAAAATTAAAATATTTGAGACAAAGTTGTTTTTTTTTAATGGGACACCCTTGTATTTCTTTAATAAGTAATGCAACTGACAAATATCAACCAAATGATATATGGTTTAATGGGTCTGTGTTCAAATGATTTAGTTTCACCATTGAATTTTTTCAAAAAATCGAAATCGAGATTGCGCAATCAGTTTGTCCTATCTCTTTCAGTTTTCGCATACCCGTAAGGTCAACGAAAGGCCCACCCTGTACATAAAAAATTTTACGCCACCAATTGAAATATGATGTCAGAAATTACAAAAGAGGGTTAGTTTTAAAGTATTAGTTAGTTTACCCTATGTTAACTTATGTTAACACCCAGGAGGGCCTTCTGACGAAAGTGGGGCGGGGGTATTGAAACACCCCAAGCGAAAAGTATCAAAAGTCAAATTAATTTTTAAAAATGCAACTTTTTTTTAGAAATATTTTTATTCAAAATAAACATTTGTAAAATTAAAATAAAAACAAGTTTTAACATTTCTTCTTATTCATCACTGTCATATTGTGGTTTCTTCGTTTTCATTGGCACAACTGGTACATAACACGACTTGATGAGTTTTGCAGGACCATTTATTACATTTGGTGCTATAACTGATGTTTTCTTATCAAGTCTTCGTGGACAAAGGTGACTCGTCCAACCCTGGCTTAGATTTCTTGCTGCAGTTTCTTCGTTTGACGTTGATGGTTCCAAATTGAACAGCAATGAAGCTTTTCTTTTAAGGCAAATCCATTTTGAATAAAATCGTCGCAAAATCAACGGTTTGCTTGATCTTTAAAAGATTTTAGAAACGTTCTGGAGCTACATCTTTTGTTTTAGCCACAATAAATTCAAGGCATTGATACCTGGATATTGGAATATCGAAAAATATCAAGGGCCAACGTCTCGTTTCTTGAAACATCGTATGACTACACATTTTTCGACTAATCCACTCCAAATTTTACGATTGTATCCATAATAAGTTCAGGTTTGATGTAGTCCACTCAATATCATCGTCAAAGTGCTTGTAGACAAATAAGACATTTCTTTTTTTCGTGGTACATATGACACCATAGGCATTTATTTTAAATGCAAACATGCTACTATTTTCGGGTCTGATTTTAGTATTTACCAACTCTGGAGGAATTTCTGTTTTGTTGGACTTTAAAGTTCCAATTATTGTTAATTTATCATTCAGCAGGTTAAACTAAAGGTAAGCTTGAACCATCTATCCATCGTTATTTCCGATTAGTTTTTTTTTACTGGTTCTACGAGCCTTAACAATATCAGATGGAAATTACTTAATGATAAGGTCCATTGGGCTGTTACCAGCATAAATTTCTAAGTTTATGGTGCCATGTCTTACAATCGACCAAGGCAAATAACTTAATGCCATATTTCGCAGGCTTTGATGTAGTATGGGAAAAGGCACCTACCTTAAATGAATAATTGCTCGTCCACAGTCAGGAATGCGCTGGGGTTGAAGGTTTTTTTACAGTTCTCTACAAACATTGTGAAAACTTCTCTTATGGGTGCCAATTTATCCGTCTCCCTCCGCTCATGTCTAGTTTGAACATCGTCAAATCTAATGCACCGACACAGAACCTAAAACGCTTATATGTCATGGTCAAATATATATGTTCAATGCCAGTGCCATCTGTGTCCCATATATCAAGAATATTTTTCCTTCCAGAACGCTCTACACCAGCTAGATATAATATTCCTTAAGAATGCTAACATTTCACATCTATCGGTTGGACGTGCATCCCTTTCACGTTTAAAATTAGATCTTATAGTATCAATGAATATATTGGTACTCACAACTATAATATCAATCATTGCAGGATCGAGAAATACCGAAAGACACTCAAGGGAAGTTTTCATTTTCTGGCATCCCCAATTGGCCTGGTATTTTTAACACCAAGTTAGGAGCTCTGGTTCTTGACCGTGGAGGTGGAATTTTATTCCACTTTGTTACCTTGTTTTTACCCATAAAATATGGATATGCAGATTCTGGTCAGTCGGTAAACCTTTTTTCATGTATTTTTTTTTAATTTAAAGGGATGATGTAGGTTTATTGGGTCTTTAAATTCAAATCTCAAGTCAGAAACGATAATTAAGGGGTTAAATTAAATTTTCGGTTAAATACGAATTAATTTTTATTTTTTTAAAATACTTATATTAAAATGTGGCTTCAAAAAATTTTTTTTTTTTAAATACGAATTTCTTAAAAACGATATCTTTTTTTGTTATACGGGTCTTAAAATTTTTCTTTTAACAAAATGGTGGTCATTTTGCACTTTTGCTTAATTAATGTTTTGTTTTAATCTAGTTTTTTTAGTTATTAATAAAATATTATGGTCGAGCACGTAATTGAAAATGATTTTTTCTGGCATAACCACTTATCCTAGCAAAATTTTGCAAGAGATGAAAAATCTTCCAAATACATTGTTTTATCAGAAAATAGTATTTAATTTATCGGTAAGTCAATGACATAAAAAATACGACATATGACGTCACGTTTATAATACTTTAGGTTAAGTAGAGTGGATAACTGTGCCAACAGCAAACGTCATTTTATAGCCCAAGACTCATTATCAAAAATTATTGAAATCAACTTGAAAAATTTAGACGGACACCCTGTATACAGGGTGTTACAAATTCGAGTGTATGCATGGGGATCTCGTAAACCGTAAGAAATACATACATGGTTAAATTATGGCAAAGTTGCGTATTTGCGTAACTAACCATGTCCACTTTAAAAAATTGCAAAATTCCGAGTACTTTCGAAGATATCCAGAAAAAAACCGAAATTTGCCGATTTTGTTTTTATTTTTTTCTGACGTTGTTTAAAAGGATATGGAAAAACAAAAGACACTTTCTTATGGCCACTTTTTAAGCTCTACAAAACAGCGTTGAGAGATTTTCCGTACGACGTTTCGAATCCGTTAAACCATCATCAACTTTTTTTTTAAATACGGACCTGGGTTTTTTATTTAATTTTTTGTGCCCTTTATTATCCCAATTACAAAAATGTATAATACTTAATATTTATTAACATATATGAAACGCCCCTATAAGAAATGATGTGCGTTCCTTGTCTTACTTATTGTCCCTTATGGAAAATATGTTTATTTAACAGAAAAATATTAAGTGTTATACATCATTTTAATTGGGATTATAACTGCTTTAAAAAAATGCAATAAACAATTGAGTGCCGTATTTAAAAAAATAAAGTTGATGATGGTTTAACGAAACAAATCGTACGGAAATCCTTAACGCTGTTTTTAGACTAAAAGTGGCCTTGTGAAAGTGTCTTTTGTTTTCCATATCTCTAAATAACGCCAGAAAAAATAAAACGAAATCGGCAAATTTCGGTTTTCCGGTTACTCCGGATGTACCGAATTTTACACTTCTAATAGGCATGTTGTTAGGCACCTAAATGCCAACTTTGCTCAATCTTAATGTTTACAACAAAAATCATCCTATTAAATCAATTTAATAAAATAAAGAAATACCTACACAGAACACTACACAAATAAAATTATTTTTATCTCAAAGAGAAAAGTCGTGTAGAGATGACAAAAAATAAGACTAAAAAACATATTTTTAATTAAAAGCTCTCGGAGAAAATCCCTATAAAGCAGCTTTCGAGCTATCTATCGCTTTTGATCCGATTATAAAGTTTCGACTTTACGTAATTAATAGTTGACCTCGATAAAACATATACATTTAAGTTTTAAATGGCGATATATAAAACGAGGGTGGAAATACGTAGGAAGCTTTGCTGTTTTAGTGCTTTTATATAAAACATTGAATACATTTTTAAACTAATAAATATATTTTGTGTAACATAGCAAAGGCCATGACGCAAATCTTGTTGAGCTTGGTGATCATGTAGAATTTTATAAATTTTTAATATGTTGTAACTTGGGTCATGACTAAAATTTTTTGTATTGGCACAAACAATAATGAAACTTAAAAATACGCTTACACTGTACTTTAGCCTGGCCTGTACTTGCAGTCTACTAGTACAGGGTGTCCTATTTTCGTTGTCATTATGGGGTTTCTCCGTTGCTAGAGGAGATACAAGGTTGCCGTTTACGCAAACCTGGGCTACTTTTTTGAGAAACAAAAGATGCCAAAATCAGAATTTTCCTAGTCCTCTTAGGGTGAAATTGAAAATTTACACTTTTAGAGAATACCTCGTATCTCAGCTCCCCGATTACCTATTGAAAAGGTAATTATTATATGTCATTATCATGACAAAAAAATAGGGCAATCTAACGACACAAAAAAATACAGGGTGTCCCATTTAAAAAAAAACATAATTTCTGGTTGTATCTCAAAAAGAGTAGCTCTGAAAAAAACGTCAAGCTCGCCGCTGAATTATACGTAAAAAGTTCTATAAGAGAGCTTTTATGCATCCTTTTACAGTTCAGTTAGAGAGGCCCCGAACTTCCCGCTTTCTTGTTCCTTCATTCCTAGAGGTCAAGACTATGGAACCTGCTGCCCGCAGAAGTTTTCCTTCACCTCCCAATCTCCAAAATGTAAGTCCCGTCCCTCTCACCACTGAAGACAACCACGGTACGTTAGTACTTAGGCATTAGCCTTCGTGGACTGTCCCAAGATAAAAAAAAGAGTGTTTATTTTACCTCTTCAATAGGTAATCAGGGAGCTAAGATACGAGGTATTCTCTAAAAGTGTAAATTTTCAATTTTACCCTGTAGCTCAAAAACAAAGATTGCTAGAAAAATTCTGATTTTGGCATCTTTCGTTTTTCGAAAAAGTAGTCCAGGTTTGTGTAAACGGCAACCTTGTATCTTCCCTGGCAACGGAGAAACCCCATAATGACAACGAAAATTGGACACCCTGTACAGTGAATGCGGGGTTTTCCCTAAGAAGCAATGTTAATATAGTGCCGTGGTGTGCTTTTACTTAGAAGGTGGAAGCTACCCCTTCTGGAGGGTGATAAATATACCATTAAAAATAACTTAAAAATCGATAAAGGGTTAAATTCTAAGCAAAAAGTTCCCAATGAACAATTATCGGTAGGTCAATATTTTTTTTATTCGTAATTGCAAATGGCCTTTTTATTTAAAAACATGTTTTTCAATATTTTATAAGAAAGAAAATGAAGTTTATATAAAAGAAAAATATTGATTTTTTTCTTTAATCCATATACAGGGTGTCCCAGAATATGTGGGCAATCTCTCGGAATCTAATAGAAAACCCAAAATATATTTCCTACGAGCCTTCCCTACGGAGATACAGTATACGAACACCTGAAAATCGTTTTTTTTTTAATAACTTTTTAAAATACTAGGCGTAATTTAATATTTTTTTAATATGATAGCTACTAGATAAATCTTCTTAAAATAAACCCATTAAATCATATTTGGCTATTTAGTTTGCCAGGGACGGACTAAGCTCTGTGACAAAAATAAATTTTAACACCTGTATGATAAAGGCTACTTTAACCTGAAACAAGGTATTGATAACATCGATAAAATCAACGTGTTTACGAGAAATAAAGTATCATCTTTGGTAATTTTGTTACATTATACAGGGTGTTTTCTAATTGGACGTCAATATTTTATGATAAATATTTATATATATATATATATATATATATATATATATATATATATATATATATATATATATATATATATATATATATATATATATATATATATATATATTATATATATATATATATATATATATATATATATATATATATATATATATATATATATATATATATGTATGACCCTGAAAATCGTTTTTTTTAATAACTTTTAAAATACTAGGCGTAATTTAATATTTTTTAATATGATAGCTACTAGATAAATCTTCTTAAAATAAACCCATTAAATCATATTTGGCCTATTTAGTTTGCCAGGGAGACTAGCTCTGTGACAAAAAATAGAAATTTTTTAACACCCTGTATGATAAAGGCTACTTTAACCTGAAACAAAGGTATTTGATTAACATCATAAAACAACGTGTTTACGAGAAATAAAGTACATCTTTGGTAATTTTGTTACATTATACAGGGTGTTTTCTATGGACGTCAATATTTTTATGTATAAATATTTATATATATATATATATTATATATATATATATATATATATATATATATATATATATATATATATATATATATATATATATATATATATATATATATATATATATATATATATATATATATATATATATATATGTATATATATATATATATATATATATATATATATATATATATATATATATATATAATTATACAGATTCGATCATAACATGGGGACTCGGCCAAGGATACAAGTCGGTTAAATTATGGCAAAGTTGCGATTTAGGTGCCTAACAACATGCCGATTAGAAAGTGTAAAATTCAGTACTTCCGAGGTATCCGAAAAAAACCATTTGCTGATTTTGTTTTTTTTTTTCTGACGTTATTTACAGAATAGGAAAAAAAAGACACTTTTGTGGCCACTTTTTAAGCTCTACAAAACAGCGTTGAGAGATTTTCTGACGACGTTTCGTTTTCATTGGACCGTCATCAACTTTATTTTTAAATACGGACCTGGGTTTTTATTAAATCTTTTTGAACCTCTTATTATCCAATTACAAAATGTATAACATTTAATATTTATTAACAAATACGGAACACCCCTATAAGAAATGATGTGCGTTCCTTGCCTTACTCATTGTCTCTTATGGAAAATATGTTTATTTAAAGAAAAATTGTTATACATCATTGTAATTGGGATTTTAACTGCGAAAAAATGCAATAAACAATTGAGTGTCGCATTTAAAAAATAAAGTTGATGAGGTTACAGAAAACGTCATGGAAAATCTCTCAAGCTTTTTAGACCTTAAAAGTGGCCATGAGAAGTGTCTTTTGTTTTTCCAATCTACAAATAACGTCGACAAAAATTAAAACGAAATCAGCAAATTTCGGTTTTTTTCGGATATCTCCGGAAGTACTCGGGAATTAAACTTTCTACTCGGCATTTGATATAACTTTCATGAAATTTACCGCTATCTATTACATATTTTCGAGATCCCCCTATGATATATTCTATCTATATATATATATATATTATATAATATATATTATATATATATATATATATATATATATATATATATATATATATATATATATATATATATATATATATATACATATATATATATATATATATATATATATATATATATATATATATATATATATATATATATATATATAATATATATATATATATATATATATATATATATATATATATATATATATATATATATATATATATATATATATATATATATTAGGTCCTGCAGCTCACCTCCTTTTAGGTAGCTCATTTATTAATTTATGAAATTTTTATATTTTGCAGATGTTACCTTCAATCTACGGTCCATTTAGAAAATAATTTGGATTTCAGGGTGTCCAAAAATGACTTAGATGGTGCATTTTTTTAATGGAATTTATTTTTATATTTGTACCTTTGGTCATCTATTTTTCCGAAATTTTGTTAACATCGGTTCGGTGATTTCAGAGA
>JAHBCN010012595.1:0-26251 GCA_019359885.1 Listronotus oregonensis
GAGGGCATTATAGTCCCAGTGCCCTTGATACATAAATAGCTATTTTGGCCGCATTTACTTAACGGCCGCTTTTCTTTAGAAGGTGACCTGGATGGCTAGGGATAGAGTGCGTTGCCAGAAGTTTTTTAACCAATCTGTCAGTGTCAACTTAACATTAATTTTCTGAATAAATAAAAAATTATATTAAAAATTACGCAAAACCAGTAATACAAACAGTGATAATCCAGCTGAAATTTATAAAGCCACAAAAGCAGCGACTAAATTTACTACCAGAAATATATCGGCAAATCTATTTAAAAACAATATGAATTTTTTTGGAATGGTGCAATACACACAAGGCTCAAAAGTTAAAAAAAGAGGCATTTCTTGCAATTTTTTCGGAACGGGGCCAAAGATAAAAAATCGTCTACATTATGGTCTACCTACTGAATGTTAAAATCTACAATTATGGTTAAAAATGATATTTAAATTTTTTCAAAATTGATTGTTTTTTTTAAAAACACGCAGTACATGATACCAGGCAAAAAAGTCCCAATTTTACAAGAAATGATGTTAATAAGTTCCTTACAGAAGCGCCAGGTAAGAACTATTTAAGTGAAGGTAACCTATTATATATATTTGTAGGTGTGTTTGTTAATTGGATTGGCTGGTGCCTGTAGGCGAGATGAACTAAGACAACTATCTATAAATGATGTACAAGACAAAGGAACCGTGTTAATAATCACACTTCCTAAAACAAAAACTGGTAACAAACGAGTATTTACAATAGCTGATGAACTAATTGAAAATATAAGTACCCTTCAGCTAATTCGAAAATACTTAAATTCACGACCTCTCAATCTACGTTATCAAACGTTTTTTATTAATTATCGAAACGGAAAATGCTCGTCACAAGTTGTATGTACATACTTTTGGAAAAATACCATCCTTTATTGACAGATCTACAGTTAAATGCTAATAGATATGTCACGCTTTAGAAGAGGTTCATCTTCCCATTTGGTTGAAACAGGAGCTGAAAATTTTCATTTTAAAAAAAGCCACAGAGGTTGGGAGTCTAATTCATTAGCGAAAGGCTACATTGAAGATTCCATTTCAAAAAAAAAAAAAAATCAAATAGAATTCTTGCGGGAGGGGTTGGTAAAGATTTCGAAGAAAAAGGAGGCACTTCAGGTTTGTGCTTTCCCTCTTAAAAAAAATTACAAAGATTCTGAATCAAAGAATATTATTTTAAAAAGCTAGAAAATGACATTCAAAGTGTAATAAATGTACCTTTAACAAACAATTATTAAAAATAAAACTAATTTGTTACCATTTTTAAAAAGTAAGTTCTGCTTATAATTTTTATCACATGATTTTTTCCAATTGTGCCACATTAACATTATTTAATCAATAAAAATTGAAATTTGCTTTTAAATTTTTCTATAATTTCAAAAAATCAAAAGAGCAAATAAAATATTGTACCTACGTGATAAAAAAAATCGCCCGAAAAATGTTGTGTTTTGATATTTACAATTAATTATTCTTAATAAAATATTTTCTTGCAGATATTAAATAATTCTTTTTCCAATTTAAAAATACCGCTTTAGACTTCGCTTCAGCACGATATATTGGGAAAGAACCCTAAAGCCCTTTAGACCCTACTGCTTTCAAAAGTTAATACTACACTTTACTATTTGATTAGTAACAGCTTTTACCTTTATCAAAACTTAAATTTACCTTTGAAACATGTCAATAAAAACCCCATACATGAATTACCGGACTTCATTTGCTGTTGAATAGAAGCAGTGAATGCAACACTGAATACATAAAACAGACCAGGCAAATTGAAAGTCCCGTCACTATTTAAAAGGAACATATTCCTGTGAGTTTTTTATATTTTAAGTAATATTTTTAATTTGGAATTGTGTACAATGCCTTCGATAAAGCCTGGATTAAACGGAAAAACTATTTTTTATAGATTTAGGTCTATTTTGCTGGTAGGTTTTACTTTAAAAATCATACTAAATAGTGCTTGTAAAATAAATGTAAATGTAACTTTGTGTAACCTTTAATAAACTTATTATTTTATAGATTATATCAAGGTCTTGTACTACCCTAGAATTGACTTAATTAAATAAACTTTAAATTAAACAAAATTTTAATATTTGGTAAGATGTATTATACCAATCTATGATTAAACCATTTTTTAAATGTTATCTTCAACTGCCCAAAAATGTATAATTATAAGGACTTTTAACACACAACAACAACACTTTGCACATCAACTTGACTTGGATCCAAATCCAAAATTAACTGCTACGAGAGCCTCAGCTCGTGCAGTACAGGCAAGCAGTAGGACACTGAAGTCTAAAATCATGCTGAGATTACAGAAACTACATCCCTTTCTAACTACAAGATAAACTTGAGGAAGGAGTCTTAAAAAAAGAGAAAGCAAAAAATAACGCTAGGTATGCTGTAACAAAAGAAAGAACTGATATGCCCAAAATAGCTTCTAGAGAATTGATTTAATTTTTTGAGAAATGTAACTTTAGTAAATAATAAAATAAAAAATAATCATAAAACTTTAAAATTTAGATGATCTATAAAGATAATTAATTATTACCTGCTATATATGACTTATCTTGAATTAAAAGATCACAGATTCACTTTTTACTTTTAGCCTAGCAAATAAGTTCATCCTGGGCTTTTAAAAGGAACACATTACAAGAGTTATGTAGCTTATACAACCTTGGTTAAGAAAAGAAAGAGAACAAATATGACGTGAATATTACGAAAATCAAATTTATGTCTGAACAAATTAAAATACACTATTTATAAACTACATTTAACAACGTTTCTTTGAAAAGTGTTAGACAATGTAATGGTTTCAATTAACACTAAAATCTTGGACTTCCAATTGTCTTTATTTGTTAATTGCTTCACAACGTTTCGGTTAGTGATGTATCTCCAACCGTTTTCAAGTGATAACTAAAGCTATTCTAAAGCTACGACTTATATACTATCCCTTTCACTGAAGCTTGACCGACTTTTCATTCAGCAACGGCAGCCAGATATTCGGAATTTCTACACTGGTTTGTAAATACATTTTGGTTGTTTACAATAATTGCAGCTTCCTTAAATTTTCTTTTCTTCCAGTGGGTTTCTTTATGAATGGTTTTTGCTTCCGACCATTGTATGCGGTGTTGTTTTGACCAAGCGTGTTCGGCAATACCTGACTTCGACGTTTCACCTCGTTCGGTAT
This sequence comes from Listronotus oregonensis, assembly GCA_019359885.1. Taxonomy (NCBI): domain Eukaryota; kingdom Metazoa; phylum Arthropoda; class Insecta; order Coleoptera; family Curculionidae; genus Listronotus; species Listronotus oregonensis. The sequence continues at coordinate 3,242 of JAHBCN010012595.1, forward strand.
GTTTTTTGTGTTCTTTAACTCTTACTTCGAGAGGTCTCTTTGTTCCCCAATGATACCTCACCACAACCAGGGAATTTGGTAGATACAGTCATTGTTTGAAACATTATTGTCTGGTCTTGTTTTGGTGAGAATACTTCTTAGAGTAGTTTGGGATTTAAATGCCGTTTAATATTGTACTTATTCCGATTCTGCGGATCTTTTCCGAAGTTCCTTTAATGTATGGAATTGTCATGAATATTTGGTCACGTAGAGTCTCGTTCAAGTTAGAGTTTCTTGTCTTATTTTTGGATATTTTTTGATTGTTTCGTTTACTACTCTCACTGTATCCGTTCTGCTTAAGATCCCTATTATGTTACCTATTTCCTTTGCAGGGATTCCCCTGTCGTACATAAGGTCACTGCTCGATTGTATAGAGTACGTATAACCCCCTCTTTGGTTTCGTTAGAATGATTAGAATTTTGGGTAAATATTGTCCAGTGTGGTGAGTTTTCTGTATACCGAGGTTTGTACATGTCATATTTCGTTTGACAGAACGTCGAGGAAAGGTAAGGCCTTTTGCTCCTTCTCCATTGTGAATTTGATACAAGGTCGGATGCAATTTAGATGTTTTAAGAAACCTTCAAGTTCTTCGTCATTACCTGTCCATACAATAAAGTATCGTCAACATATCTTAGCCAAAACTTTTGGTTTATTACTAGTTTTAATTGCATGTCTCAAACCATTCCATATAAATATTAGCTACCACTGGGGAGAGCGATGAACCCATGGGAAGCCCATCATCCTGTGCGTAGAACTCATGTTTCACCTGAAAGTAGGAACTACGGAGGCAAAGCTCCAACAACTCCATCACTCCATCCAGTGGCAGGGGGGTTCGTTCTATAGTGTTTTATCTTCTTTAAGCTTGGCTCGGATAATGCTTAACGATTCTTCTACTGGATGCAATCACTTACGATCGAAAAATAGACGAAGTTCTTCGGAAAGGTAAATACAGATCACTTGATCAAGATCCAACAGCATCCATAGAGAACAAAATTTACAGGACCTTAAGGAAATACAAAACTTTTAACCGATGAAACAAGAAAAACTTTAACACCACATAACAGTAAACCTCCTCATCTCTATGGACTACCGAAAATTCACAAGGATAATACACCCTTAAGGCCCATCACCAGTTCTAGAAACGCACCCACGACTGCATTGGCAAAACACCTTTTAGACCTAATTAAACCACTAGTCGGTAAGACTCCATCTTTTGTTAAAAACTCTAGTCATTTTGTTGACATCCTCAAAAATGTAGAAATAGGACCAGACGATACTTTTGTTAGTTTTGATGTAGAAAGTCTATACACAAACGTACCAGTAGAAGAATCGTTAAGCATTATCCGAGCAAGCTTAAAGAAGATAAAACACTAGTAGAACGAACCCCCCGCCACTGGATGGAGTGATGGAGTTGTTGGAGCTTTGCCTCCGTAGTTCCTACTTTCAGGTGAAAGATGAGTTCTACGCACAGGATGATGGGCTTCCCATGGGTTCATCGCTCTCCCCAGTGGTAGCTAATATTTATATGGAATGGTTTGAGGAACATGCAATTAAAACTTCAGTAATTAAACCAAAAGTTTGGCTAAGATATGTTGACGATACTTTTATTGTATGGACAGGTAATGACGAAGAACTTGAAGGTTTCTTAAAAACATCTAAATTGCATCCGACCTTGTATCAAATTCACAATGGAGAAGGAGCAAAATTCGGCCTTACCTTTCCTCGACGTTCCTAGTCAAACGAAATAATGGACATGTACAAACCTCGGTATACAGAAAACCTACCCACACTGGACAATATTTACACCAAAATTCTAATCATTCTAACGAAACCAAAGAGGGGGTTATACGTACTCTATACAATCGAGCAGTGACCTTATGTAACAGTAGGGAATCCCTGCAAGAGGAAATAGGTAACATAACTAGGGATCTTAAGCAGAACGGATACAGTGAGAGACTAGTAAACGAAACAATCAAAAAATATCAAAATAAGACCAGAAACTCTAACTTGAACGAGACTTACGTGACCAAATATTCATGACAATTCCATACATTAAAGAAACTTCGGAAAAGATCCGCAGAATCGCGAATAAGTACAATATTAAAACGGCATTTAAATCCCAAACTACTCTAAGAAGTATTCTCACCAAAACAAGACCAGACAATAATGTTTCAAACAATGACTGTATCTACCAAATTCCCTGTGATTGTGGTGAGGTATACATTGGGGAAACAAAGAGACCTCTCGAAGTAAGAGTTAAAGAACACAAAAAACATACCGAACGAGGTGAAACGTCGAAGTCAGGTATTGCCGAACACGCTTGGTCAAAACAACACCGCATACAATGGTCGGAAGCAAAAACCATTCATAAAGAAACCCACTGGAAGAAAAGAAAATTTAAGGAAGCTGCAATTATTGTAAACAACCAAAATGTATTTAGCAAACCTAGTGTAGAAATTCCGAATATCTGGCTGCCGTTGCTGAACCGTGAAAAGTCGGTCAAGCTTCAGTGAACAAGGGATAGTATATATAAGTCGTAGCTTTTAGGAATAGCTTTTAGTTATCACTTGAAAACGGTTGGAGATACATCACTAACCGAAACGTTGACAATAAAGACAATGGAAGTCCAAGATTTTAGTGTTATTGATACATTTAACAAATTCTAAAACATAATTTAGTATATTTAGAAAGTAATCTTACTAAATCGTTGATAAAAATAAAACATAAACAATAAATTATTATATTAGCTGTCAAACTTAAACTGAAGTTATCAACCCATTGATACGTTTTTTTAGAAGTAAATCTTAAAAAGTAAAAATATCGCTTAAATTATTACTTGTATGTGTATCCAACAATTTACTTTTACTAAACTTATTGCCGTTGTTCTATATTTGGCAGCAAAATATCGTTCTGTAGCTTTTCGAGCACAAAAAATATTGGAAAAAAATGATCGTCAGACTTGTTGCGATGTGTGTCTAGTATTACCTACGATTTTAAACTACATATAATTTGATAATTAATTAAATGATTTTATTGGGTATACAAAACATTATTTAATTAACCACCCAAAACGAAACGTCAGAAAAATAATACAAAAAGAGACTTGGATAACGAGTAACTTACAAGATGTTTTTAATTCTAGACTTTTGTTCAGCATAGTTCCAGCACGAGATAGGTTTGGTTAACTATTGATAATATAGTAATTCTTGTCGCAGAGTCGGGTGCTTTTTTTGAAAACAATAATAAAAATGAACAAAAGAAAACTTTCTAGCAGATAACGAGAAACTAAAACGTAACAGCTATTTATATTACTAGTACATAAATAAGGTCTTAATTGAACGAATACTTTTATGGCCGAGCGAGCTTAGGAGTGAGGCTATAAAATGGTGAGTCAATAAAGCCTGTTTATGTACGCCTTATACACATGGTTTTATGTACGATTGTGATTGAATTATAAGAAGTTAAAATTTAAAAAATAAATAAAATAAAGCAATACAAATTCAAGTATACCTGTATAGGGTTTTACCTCAAGCAGTTGCCACAGCAGTTGCTATGATATGTAAATGTTCATGTCAAATTAGTTCACAATAAAAATTTCTGAATATAGCTAAAATCATTAAAAAAAAATCCAAAACGAAAATTGTATCTAAATTCAAAATGGAAACCATAGAAGACTTAGAAGAAATAAAGACGGCTGCAGTAGTAGTTAAGGACTTTTTACTACCTGCGAAGTCAAAAACGTTGTACGAAGAGACATACAAAGCGTACAGACAGACGGAATCTTACTTTAGCACCAACCTTTGGTTTTTTAATAAGTACTAATTGTACTAGTAAAATAAAGTAACTTTATTTTACTAGTACAATAAAGTTCTACTATATGGACGCAAAATTGTTCTATCGATAGCACTTTATTGGTCCATCGTAATGAAACATTTTATTCACTATGACGAAATGATATAGTAGCTTAAGGTAAAAATATATTAGGTAGATTGGGGACGTTGGCAATAGATGTTTTAATTCTAGATTTTCTGTCTGGCATACCTTCAGCGTGGAATACATTAAGTCAGTCTGTTGGTAAAATAAAGATTCTGTTGATATATTTGGGGTTTGGTTGTAAACGGTAATAAAAACCAACAATGTTTTATTGATGACCAGATATTTTTTAATCCTATAGCGTCTGGCATCGGTAAAAAACTTTAAAAATACATTAACTCGTACATACTGTGGGCTAAAAAAATGCTATCAAAAAAATGTTTATCGGAAAAAACTTACTGTGATAAAACTTTGTCAATATTCTTAAAAATAGAAATCGCTTGGCAGTAGTTATAATTTAAAAACACATTTTGTCAAAAAAAAAAACCATTTATACCTAACGTAGTATCATTTTAATTAAAAGGAAAACTTGCAAATAAGCAAGTAAGCATAACGTTTTAGGACGTAATTTGGCCCTGTGAAAAATAAAATGTTTTTTATATAATTACTTTAACACCAATTTATAAAATCCCCAAATCCCAATAAAAAAAATATATAAAATTTTTTATTATTTTTTAAAGTTTTTTTTTTGTAAAAGCAAAGGAATTTAACTTAATCAAATAAGCCAAAACTTTCTGGTTTTAAAAAGTAAAACCTCAATTTAAAGTTATTTTTTGTTATCTCCTCTTGCGGCATTAAAATTAAAATCCTATTAGTAGCTAGTAAAAATTCTCTTTGTTAAAAATAACCTTTTTCCCGACCTAAGAAAGTCTCTTTTTACTGAAAGATTTTGAGAATTTTCACAGTCTCTTTTATGCCATGTTTCAAAAACGTATTTACCCATTTTACTTCTTCAAATCAAAGCCTACTTAAATTTTGATATTCTTTATACTTAATACTATCTGGCAGAGATGTTTCACCTATATAAAATTTATTGAACCTGCAAAACTTTAGAAACTACATCTTCACAGCCACTTTTTTATTAAAAGATTTAATATGCAATAAAAAGTTCAAGATTTTCATGAGTTTTAAAAATAAGCTGGCGTAAAAGCCCAAAATAGATAAGTCCAGAAAATGAACTTTTACAGTATGGGTGAGATATTTACGGACGAATTGACGAAAGAGCCGACGATTTACCACCCGGCGTATTCACTCATTTCCTTCCAACTATAACATGGTGCATTTTATGTTAACTGGTCGCTCGAACATGAAAAAAAATGCTTTCAATGATTTTTTCTCAACTAAAAATTTACCTGGTGATAACAAATTAAAATAGAAAATAAAATAAATAAATAAAATAAATTAAATTAGCTGATGTCAATATACTGCTGTAATTATTAAAAAAAATCAGTCAGCAGTAAGTAAAGGGAAAACCTGCTAAAAGCTAATGCATTTAAATAGGCGAAAGATGCTCCCGCCTAACTGCTGCGCTTTAACTTTTCAAGTATCAGCTGACGGTTTTTGCATCGAGATACAGCCAGCTAACATACAGTATGTCCACGGAAAAGGTGTTGATGAGAAAAAACTTTTTTATTTTTGATTTTATCGAAAAAAGCTACTCTTGATAAAAAATTTTGCTACTTCTTGATAAATTAAAAAGAAACATTTGACATATTTTATACGCGGTGTTTAGAAAATTGAAAAAACTTAAAATGGTACAAGAGTAAAGTGCATTTATTTGTGAAGATATGGAAATAAGTTACTAGGAAAAGTTGTTCAAAATTAAAAGGTAGTGTCTAATACCAATTTTAAAAAAAAAATGGCCCACTTTTATTTATTTGTGATTAAATTTATTTTAATATCAATTTAAATTTTTAATATTAATTTTATCAAATTTTTTGCTATTAAGTAAGCTGACGTTTCTGCGGCTAATAAATTATAAAAGCGAAGTGTCAATAAAGCTTGTCACTATCAACGCCTACTACGTACAAAAGAGTTATTAATTTGGAATTAGATAATATTAAAAAATTTTTATCACAAATTAATAAAAGTAGGCCGATTTTTTTTTGAAAAATGATATTATAAACCCATCTTTTACTTTTGAACAACTTTTTAGTAACTTATTTCCGTATCTACCAAATAAATGCACTTTGACTCTTGAACCATTTAAAGTTTTTTCAATTTTTGAATACCGCGTATAAAATTTGTTAAATTTTTTATCCCAATCTTACTCAAAAACTAAATTTTTTTAAGAGAAACTTTCTTTGAAAAAACCCAAAAATAAAGAAGTTTTTTACTTTTTAACACCTTTTCGTGGACTATGTGTCCACGGAAAAGGTGTTGAATGGGAAAAATTCTTTATTTTTAATTTTATCGAAAAAAGTTACTTGTAATAAAAATTTTTTGTTCTTATAAGATTGGATAGAAACATTTAACATATTTTATACGCGGTGTTCAGAAAATTAAAAAAAATTTAAAATGGTACAAGAGTAAAGTGCATTTTTGCAAAGATATGGACATAAGTTACTAGAAAAAGTTGTTCAAACGTAAAAGGAATTTAATAAAATTTTCGAAAAAATCCATTTTAAGTTTTTTTTAATTTTTTTGAACACCGCGTATAAAATATGTTAAATTTTCCACCCCAATCTTACTTTAGAAAGAAAAATTTTTTTATCAAGAGAAATTTTTTTTCGATAAAATCAAAAAAAAAAAAGTTTTTTCTTAACACCTTTTTCCGGGACTTACTTATATGTATATTTATCCATAGTTGCATATAAGCTATCACCAGGTAAATTTTCGAGAAAATCATTGAAAGTATTTTTTTTCCTATTCGAGCGACCAGTTAACGTTAAATGCACTGATTGTTTTTTCTTTAAGATATTGGGTTAGCTACAATTTAACAAGTTTTTAGTTGGAAGAAAATAAGTGAATATGCCGGGTTGTGCATCATCGGGCGGAATAAAGGAAAGCCCATGTAATTTTTAAAGGTGTCAATTATTGGCTTCCCCAATTATTTTGAACAAAAATTCTTTTTAAAAAATTAATTGAAGAGCATGCAAATCTACGTCCATGGTAAAAAATTTAAATTTTTCGAAAGTCGAATCACCGACGTATATAAGGGGGGGTTGGGGGGCCGGACCCCCCATTATATCCATTTTACTTGTCCAACAGAAAAAAATTTCATGCACCGCGCCGATTGTGAAAACGATAGTTGCTTAGTTCGCCCGCCGCGCGCCCCCGCGCTTTTGTGGCGTGCACCAAAAACCAAAACCAGTCAGTCTATTCTTCCTTTTGCGTTGCGCAATTGTTATACTACAGAAAAAAAATGTCGCTTTTAAAAAATACAAAAAAAGAAAAAATCAGGTAACTCTTTTGAATTTTTTTTTTTAAGGAAGAAAGACCAAAGCCCATTGAACTTTTGTCAAAAGACAATGTGGACCTTCGTAACTTTTATTGCCTCTGCCCCTGGACATCTTGATTTGTAATGGTCCAGCCTAGTCAACTCTAGAGTGGGAAAAAAGGTTGTGATGGTGTCTCGTGCTGTCGGAAGTTGTCCCATTAATTGCTGGGCTGTCTAATACACTTTATGCATTTTCCAATGTCAGTTTTGACTGTTCTTTTTCCCATTGACGATCCGGGACATTTGCCGAATGTATGCTAATGTTAGCTGGTTTCCGCCGTGTAGGGTTTTCCAATGAGCATCATTAATAACCAATTTGCTAAGGTGACTATGAGAATGCAAAATCGCAGGGTGTTTGGAGTTAAATGACAGATGCGATTTCTGCAGCTTTCTCCCGGCACGAAGAATCCCATCAGCATCTAGGAATGGATTAAGATTGAGTATCCTACTAGCCTTGGCAACTTGCTTTTTCTCTAGTAGAGATCAATTTCCCTTTGGGGACCCCCCCCTTGTCAAAGCTATAGCTACGTCCGTGGTCGTAATATATTTTTAAAATTTGTTTTTAGTATCGCCTTATATTTATGAACAACAATAAAAATACCAGTTAGTTGTGAATTACCGTTGTCATTTTAAAATTACGCTTTTCATAATTAAAAAGGCTACCGCGGCTCATTGTCCTAACGGAGCCGCAGCTGACGTTTACGAAGCTTTATAATACAACCCTCTGATGCATTCTACCAATTTTCGCTTGAGAGGAAATCGGTCATGTAAATCTATTATTGGCTCCTGGATCAATAATATAAGTAAGAGTATAGAGTATATTGTCCAACAACAACAAATACTAAAAGTTTTACCGGACCCAATACTGTAAAAAATTATTTTCCGGACTAAATCCAAGTATCTAAAAGTGCGTTTTTCAGTAAAGTATAAAATAAAATAACCTTACTTAAAAAAGTAGATTGTCAGAATAGATGAAAGTTTAACTATACGTTTTTTTTTAAGTATTTGCCATTCCGATTGAACCCTGTATCACATTGTTAGCATAAGTTATCTAGCTTTAACGCCATCTAATAAAAGTTTACTAACTTCCTAAGACAATACTTTGAAACTGCAACACCCTTCTATTAAAAACTCTAAAGTTAGGCAATATTTCAAGTGAAACAGGAACGTAACAAAAGACAAGAAATTATAAAAAGTTTTGGATTTCAAGTAAATGCAAGTACTTCCAATTTCATAAAAACTATGACAATTATACTATGAATTAAAATGTAATTACATGTGTTTATAAATGCATCTTATGGGTTTTTTTTTGTCTACAAACGTGTCAAAAATTCAATTTTAACACTATCTAGATGCCTTAAAATGTTACTTTAAAGCAATAGCGCCTTAAAGTAACATTTTAAAGCACTATGTTAAAAGTTAAATGTCAAATTTTAAAGGTAACGTCAACGTTTATTTATTTATTAAATTTATACTAAAATAAATGTACAATTTAAATTATTTTCACAGTTCTAACATTCTCCGTAGTTGAAGTGGATTGAACAGAAAAAACCGCATTCTCAGTCGACGTTGAGTCACGACCTCTGCTTTTGATTTCACTGTAAGGTTTTCTGGCAATAGAGCTCTTTTTTCCAAGGAATTTTCGATGTCGTCAAATTTTCTGCAAGTAAACTAGCTGAATAATGTCGAAAACAATGCCCCGTATAGAACATCAGATTTGGAAGCTGCAGAAATCTTGCTATGGCAGCAGGGATTTGTTCAAAAGAGTTAATTCCGACAGGATTTCTGGTACATTTTCCCTTCGCGTATTTTAGAAAAAGTCTCCTACATTTGCTGGACGAAGAGCCATATACTTTCGATAATAATCCAAATAAAATTTTTCAACGATAGTAAAATTTCGTGGTACCTTGGTTTTAGTATTTCGTATGTAAATCATCAATGAAGTGCCCATATTTTCCAAATAGTCAAGAGTCAACTGACAAAGCTCCTCCCTGGGACAGGCACCAAAAATTCCCAAAATGGTAACTACTTTCATCAGAAGATAAAAGTTTTCATCATGTACACAATTCAGAAACTGGTCAATTTGCTCTTCGCTCAAAATTCTTGTTTTTTTGGGCTGGTAACCCCTTTTTGACGTTTTTAAAAAGCGATTAGCTTAAAAAATTCACTGGAAGTCGGTTAAATTATGGAAATTTGCGCATTTAGGGGCCTAACAACATGCCGTTTAAAAAGGGAAAATTCTTTTTACTTGGAGATATCCGAAAAAAACCGAAATTTTGGGTCTCGTTTTTATTTTTTTTTGACGTTATTTAAGGACATATGAAAAAAAAAATGACACTTTCCCCATGGCCAATTTTTGCTCTACAAAACAGCTTTTTAAAATTTGACGACGTTTCGTTTTTTTAAACCCATCCTTTTAAATACGTCCCTCAATTTTTTTATTGCATTTTTGAAGAGTTATAATCCCAATTACAATGATGTATAACACTTATTATTTTTCTGTTAAATAAACATATTTTCCATAAGAGACAATGAGTTAGACAAGGAACGCACATCATTTCTTACAGGGGCGTTCCATAATTGTTAAATAAATATTAAGTGTTATACATTTTTTTAATTGGGATAATAGGGTTCAAAAAAAATTTAAAAAAAAAACCCAGGTTCGTATTTAAAAAAAAAAAGTTGATGATGGTTTAACGAAAAAGAAACGTCGTACAGAAAATCTCTCAAAGCTGTTTTGTAGAGCTTAAAAAGTACTCAGAATTTTTCAACTTTCTAATCGGCATGTTGTTAGGCGCCTAAATGCGCAACTTGCCATAATTTAACCGACTTCGGTATCTCTTACGGTTTCCCAGATCCCCATGCATGCACTCGAATCTGTGGCACCCTGTTTTTATATATATATATATATATATATATATATATATATATATATATATATATATATATATATATATATATATATATATATATATATATATATATATATATATATATATATATATATATATATATATATATACTTGCCGAACGCGGGGTTTTATGTACCCAATCTAGTAAAAAATAAAGAAAAATTAATATTAAAATTAGATGGTTCAATTATAACCCCGTTTAGCGCGAACAAATATTGTATGATTTATTTGTGCAATCCTGTATTTTAGTCCGTGAACGTTCGTCGGTCCGTGTTTGCGGGAGTGCAGGTAAATACACAGCCGCGGCTTACGACCGTCCGGCGACTGACGTGACTGCACTGATTTGAATTTAAATTTTCCTTTTTTCCCAATAGGTTCGAATCGTTTTTGAGCCATTCCGATCGTCTGCGATGAATAACGAACCTAGTTTGATGATTCGTTTGGTTCATAAGGTCACTAAGGCAGAATCGGACTTAATATAATAATAATAATAAATAATAATAATAATAATAATAATAATATATTACATATTGTTTGTTACAATTCAATACAAAAAAAAATTTAAAACAAAAAAATGTAAAGATAGGTTCCAAGAGTGAATAATGCACCTAGGTAACTAAATACCTGTATGTGCACAGTACCAATAACATTTTAAACAGTATAATGCACAAAACATACATGTAAAGAAAAATAATAAACTTTTCTAAACAAGATAGAACGAAAAAGATCTTTCCAAAACTAACAATTAAACAAAAGATAAAAAAATAAAAATCAGATGAATATACTATTAAATACCTACATACTAATAAAAAATGTTCTTAAATGTTTCTAAATTTTAAAAAATTACTTCTCGTTACACAAAATTTTTTCAGAATTTTTAAGTGTTTTATGTAAGGCGGTAACAAGTTATACATTTTGGGTGCTAGATGTTGACCTTAATTTCATTGTTGTTGAGGCAATTGGCGTTTTGGTGTTCATTGATATTAATTCTAGTTTGGTATGGATGGCTTAAAAATTTTTTTTACTTGAGGGATCTGTGAACATATACACAGGTGGACAAACAGTACAGTGAACGCACATCAAAAACATCTTTGGGGAGAAAAGCCGTAGAAAAGCGTCTGCTTTTCCTAAAAAATTATTTTTAGTATATAATTTTTTATGTTTAAACGGGGAAAAAAGTGTTGTGGTAGAGACCACCCTACAACCAAACATATCGGGGAGCAATGATTCCACAATCCCCTTGTATACCTTTGATTAAAAGCTGAGTATTTAAAATTCCCTAATTGTGTAAAATTTATATTAATTTTCTAATATTATTTGTTAATCTAAGGACATGGTGATCCCATTTTAAGTGTTTGTCAATTACAACTCCTAAGTATTTTGTAATCAAATGGGCTCAGAGTATTGAGGCTGTCAATGTATATTTCGTAATGTGGATTTTGTAAGTGAAAAGCAATGTAGTTTGTTTTTGAGACATTTAGAGATAATTTTAAAAGAGTCCAACCAGTGTTTAATTTTACCTATGCCATTGTTTGCATAGTCTCTTACCGAGTCCCATGTATCCCCACAAACACGACAGCCGTGTCATCAGCGAAAAGACACCACAGATCCGTTCTGAATTGGGAATTTAGTAAAGAAAAGTTAATGAATGCAAAAAAAAAAAGAATTGGCCCCAGAACAGTCCCCCGGGGAAAATGCCAATCTGATTTCAAGTGGTCACTCACGTATGCCCAAACCCCCACAGACTGCGTTCTGTTACTCAAGTAGTCACTAAATACTTCCAACACAGTGCCCCTCACTCCATAAGATTCCAACACCTGAAGAAGCAATCATGGGGCACCGGTCAAATGCTTTCGCCAGATCCAGAAAGACAGCAAGACATTTCTTTCCTTGTCCAGATTTATCTGTTACCTGTTCAAACAGTTCATAAACTGCATCAGTTGCTGAGACCGTCCCTAAAGCCATCCCTGACGTTTAGATAAAGTTTCTTTTTGGGTTTAAAAAAAGTCCACCAACGATCCTTCAGACATTTTTCAAAAATCTTAGAAATGTATTTATTATACAATGGGTCGATAGTTGCCTATATTAGAAACTGTCCCCCGACTGTAAATGGGTTAAACTTAAACTCAAAGATTCGGTAATTCGGTATTTTATGACGACAAATCGGTCGTTTTGTGCTACGACCTGGCAAGGGCGAGCGGTTATATTTCGATTTTGCTCACATTACCAGAGGTGTATTAGGCAAAAAATTTATGGTATTGTCGGTTCTAGTCAGTTTTGGCTACTAAAAGAACTTTTTTTTTTTGTTTTAACTATTCTTTTGAACAAAGACCAATTTGAGGTACATTTTTAGGTTTTTATTAATTATAAAATTTTATTTCAAATATATTTTTTAAAAAAAATAATTATATCAAAATGAAATAAATGTAATATTCTTTTTTTTAAGATAATTTTCAATTTTGTGAAATTCAAAACCGACCGAAAATCCAACCGGGATCATAATTTAAAATGAATCGGTTGGGAACGAATATTTTCAAGAATAAATCCCAAAAGAATCGATTAGTAGAAAAATGGGAAATTCCCCACCCCTAGACGTGACGTTCCCCCACTGCACGCATCGCATCGCTCGCCCTCCTGCCACTCCGCCCGATACCCCGATACCTTAATACTGTAAAGTTGAATTATCATTGCTTAATGTTGATTATTGTTAAATTTGAATAAAAGGTACTCTTAATATTGTAAAGTTGCATTAATAGTACCTTCTGGTAAGGAAAGTGTCGTTTAGAATATAGGTTTAATTAAACTCCAGGCGACACTCATGTTATTGAGATTTAAGGTGAAAAAGAAATGTTTGGGAACCTCTTGTAGGTAATGTTACACTGTATACGAGATTTCCTGGGTAAATCCAGCGATGCTCTACTGGCCGCTTCATCTATCTCTTTAAATGGATCGATGCAACCAATACTTTCTCCTAAATTTTTTCCATTTCAAGCTGATTTGGCAAAAGTAAACAAGCTTTAAAATGACACGATGTATCAACTTTGAAGTCGCCATAACCGTAAAAAAATTCATTAATAAATGCCAGCTTCAATAATTTTTATATACGTATATAAAACTGTATCTTCCAATTTTTGAGTAATTTAATTTTTAAGTGCATTATTGCGTTTGTAGAAAAAATATTGTATGATATTTGTGTTAAAAGTATGTTTTAATGGACTCATGTGAGTTGCAGATTGAGCAAAGCAAGCACATTCGTGCCTTGAAATTGTATTTTTAACACATATATCATAAATAACTATTAACTCTTATGTTACTTAATAGGTTTTGTAAAAGAGATGGTGCTTTTACGTTCGTCGTTTTACTTTTTTAAAAAAAAATAGATTTCCTAAGATCAAGTGTAAAGTTTTATATAGATCTCTTAACCCATTTGTATGTTTACAGCTATTCTAAGTTATCGGGAACAGTACTTTTAACAAGTGCGGAAAGTGATACTTTTCCAAAGGAGGGGAAAGAACACTTTCCGCGAGAGGGGAAAAATTATTTTTTCTAGACTCCATTAAGAAAAAACACTTACTTTTAAACATTTATTTTAAGTAAATAATTTATAACAACACATTTTTAAATTGGGTTTTTTGGTTATATAAATAATAAATATGCAACTTGTTGCACTTTGCAAATTTCGCCTAAATTTGCTAACAACGTTGAAGATGAACGTCTAAAACTGTAACCTGTATAACGTTCTGGATTCGGTAGATGTAAGTAGGCAGCGATTTACGACGCTATTTTTTTAAATGTGTTAAGTTCTACCATAGTTTAAAGAATATACAATAGATAAGTTGCGTCACTCGTAGCGGCTCTTAAAACGCACCCGTCTTATCCCCGTCTGTCCAATATATTCGTATCAGTCTATGGTGTGAAGACGACAAAAACCGATTTTAAGCACTCAACCGATATTTGCTAATCTTTCCTTCCTTCATATAGTCTTACTGGACTTAATGAAATTGCCATAATACGGCAGACCTAAAATACTGACACAAACTGAATGTATTTCAAAATAGAAAACAAATAATAAAACAGATATTCTACAGTTACTAATATTAATAATAAAACTTACAACACAAATATCATTTTTTAAAACAAACGGTGAACATAGAATATATAAACATCCACATAAGAGTCTACCTTAAATGCGGGAAAGGATTGATGTAAGAACAGAGTATTGACATTGTAGGCGAATAATTAAAAATAACTTGCAGAAGAGCAGAAGATAAGCCAAAAAAAGCAACACGTAATTTTAGGCGAATAGTATTATATATTCATCATTTTAATAAAGGTCTTTAAACAGTGGATATTAACTATTTTTTTCCAATTTATTAATTTTTTTAAATTATTGTCACTGAGCGAAATACCGCAAATAGAAATCAATAATTCATGATACCCCGAATGAGTATAATTCTTCACTTAATTTAATAACGTCCACTATAAGCATAATAATAGGGCTTTTGCTAGGTCTTCTATAATTAGATTCAAAAGGGGAATACGGGACAAAAATTCTAAGAATTTAGAATTAATTAAATTAGATTAAAGTTTTTACCAATACAACGCCTATTCTTGATGATAATTAAATTCATTTATAAATGAAATTATAATGAAACACTGTGTTTTATACACGGTTATCTAAATTTGGTGCTTTGTAAGTTTTTTTAGCTAATTAGGACGCTGTATAGAAATTATTTTAAAAATCGTTGGGATATTCTTGATAAATTATAATTTACCATATATTATATTTCCAATTTTTTTTTTAATGTGACAACTTGAAAAGTAATGTTTTGATGCTCGTGACGGGCTGTAAAATTAAAAGGACGTTACTTTAACCAAATGTCTGCATTTTTTAGCACTTTTTGCTGGTGGCTTATTTTTTAATAAACTTAAGGGAATAGATATAAAAGAAAAATGTCAGAAAAATAAAAAAATAACAAACATACTATAAGAAACGAAAACATCTAAACTATGCACCAGCCGTGACGTTTTTTAATACTCTTTTTATTTCTTAAAAAAAGTTAACAGTTTTTTCGCGTCTTATATTTTTGTAAAAGAAAAGCTTTGTACTTTATACACACATACAGTATGTGCCAAAAGCATGAAAATGGTTAAATATTTCAAAAACTAAGGGCTATGGAAAAATATTTTAAATAAAAAAGGTGTTTGTAATTTAACGGGACAACTTATAGTTATCGACATATACTACTGTGATCAAAATCTGAGGTGAATATTTTATTTAAATTTCCCGCGCATGCCGATTGAGCCAAAATGTTTTATTTTAAAGTTGGTATCACTGCTAGTAACATCTGGTAAAAATTTGACGTCTCTAACATCATTAATATTTAGTTTACGCTTGGTTTTGTGAACAAAGAAAAGTTGATTGGGCGATTTTTACAATTTGTGATTTTGTTGAGCAACGAAATCCGATTAAATTTTGTTTTAATATAAAATTTTTGTGGTATAAGGACTTCAAAGAGGGGCGAGAACTTCCCGCGCATGCCGATTCGGGCAAGTTGTTTTATTTTTAAGTTGGTACCACTGCTAGTAACATCTGGTAAAAATTTGACGTCTCTTACATCATTAGTATTTGATTTACGCTTGGTTTTGTAAAAAAAAGAAAAGTTGATTGGGCAATTTTTAAAATGTCTGATTTTGCTGAGCAACGAAATGCGATTAAATTTTGCTTGCAAAATAACATTTTTGTGGTATAAAGACTTCAAAGAGTGGCGAGAACTTCCCGCGCATGCTGATTCGGGCAAGTTATTTTATTTTTAAGTTGGTACCACTGCTAGTAACATCTGGTTAAAATTTGACGTCTCTAACATCATTAGTATTTAGTTTACGCTTGGTTTTGTGAACAAATAATTTTTTTTTGTTATAAAGACTTCAAAGAGGGGCGAGAAGATATTGCTGATTCGGAACGCTCTGGATGACCATCAATATCATTTGACAAGCAACACATTAAGAAAGTGAAGGATTTAGTGCTTGAAAATCGACGATTATCTATTAGAGACTTTGTGAAGATGGTAAATATATTATATGGATCGATTTAAGCGATTTTGCCAAAATTTATCAATTTCATGGAAAAAGAACGACGCAGAAAATGGGTATCAACCAATTATTTTTAAACTTTGCAAAGTAATAGTTCTTAACACGCTGATAAAAAGTCTCCACGGGTACAAAACTCGAAAACCCGTCTAACCCCCCCAAAATCACCCTCGAAATGCCCAAATCCCCAGTGACCTTTTAGCTACATTAACCCTACAAAATATCGATTGGTAACAATTCCTAAAACAAACTTCAAAGATTAACGTTCTTTGAGGTAACAAACGATCTCTTCGTTTGTGAAAACTGTATAAGTTGAAATATTATCTACCTATTATTTAACATACGTGATACATACATCGTCATTAGTTCCCATAAACGTCAACAAAGTGTAAAAGATTGGGCAAAGTTTTCTTGATGGCAACCAGTATCCATTAAAGACGTTTGGCGGTAAAGGGGCCTGTAACTGATAACACCCGCAAACATCGCTCTAATTAAGGAAGTCGTTTTAAGACGAATAATTAATAGCACTTTCTTAGTAGGTTTTGGAAGCCCATTTTGTCGTAGTTAATTTTTTTAACAATGTTTCTTTAATATTATTTTTAACGGATTTAATATTTTTCTTTATTTCCTCATTTCTCCTGGGACTGCATTTGTAATAATTTTTTAAATATAACTTGTTTGTACATCCTAAAAACTTATTTTTGACTAGTTCTAGGTCTGGTCAAAAATTATTTAACTAAAATCTTTACGTCGTTTTAAAAACCAAAGGAAGTAGAAGGGGCAATTATCTTTAAGCCTTATAGGTGAAGTTTAAAAAAGGTAAACACAAGGAAGTTTAAATCCAACTAACTATACCCGTATTATCAACCTACACTTACTTAAAAAAATTAAAATTATTTTAATAAACTATTACAATTATTAATCATATTTTTTTCACAGACTTCAAAAAAGGGATTTTTATTTCGACACGTATACAACTGTGATCAAAAACTAGGGTGAATTTTGCTATAAAATGATAAAAAAAATCTTTACTCTTTTAAATCTATTTTAAAAATTCCCTATTTGTGCCAACGTTTCTTCCAGTCCTCCATGAATGCCAAATAATCGTCTTCAGGTATGGCCTTCAATGCACGTAGCGATTCACGTTGAATATTTTTAATCGACTCAACACAGTGTCCTCGAAGTGGTCTTTTGAGTTTTGGGAACAGCCAGAGGTCACACGGAGCTCAATCAGGCGAATACGGCGGCTGAGCAACGAAATGAGTAAAATTTTTGGCCAAAAAGTCTTGAATAGCCAATGCAGTGTGAGATGGTGCATTATCGTGATGCAAAAACCAAGAGTTGTCTCGACACCATTCCGGCCGTATTTTGCGAATAACCTCACGTTAACGACGCATAAATTCAAATAATACTTCGTATTGACTGTTTGGCTGGGTGGAAGGAATTTATAGTGCATCACACCACAATAATCGTATGTACAATGTATGTACAAATAAAGCAACACCGATGTGCCTGAAAGATTCCGTAGACGCCTTTTTCAATAAAAAATAGACCTTTTCTCGCTCAAGAAAATTTTCATTATACTCAAAAATTTATGCTTCATAAATACAAATTAAAAATTTACTAGAATTACATCTACACCACATTACACTCTTGTTTACAGCACGTAACAATCCGTGCATCTTTTCTCTTGCGCTCACACTTACCTGTAGCGAGAAACGTTTATTGAAAGCATGGCAGCCTCTGTTGCGGGCATTTTTTAACTGGAAACCATGGACTATCGTAAACAGGCAAAATAAAACTTTAATTTTGTAATAAATAAAAAAAAACAGATGACTGTAAATAATTATCAATAATATACCTGTTTACACTTGGCAACCCTAACGTTGCGGCTGACTGAGAGCTGGCAATCATTTTTTAATTATTCTTTACATCATTTTCTTAAAAATTAATAAAAAAATACAGTTGCAATTTATATCAGCAAATTTATTATACAAAAATTAATTACAGGTATAGTCTGTCTCAAAGTATATCGTTATGGCTTTTGACGGACCATACCCCAATAAACCTTTAACGATTTTATTACATATTGTTATTGGGTAAACCCATTTGTTTATAAGGGCAGGGGTGAGCCAGGTATTTCTTGAATATTAAACATTAGGCACATAAATATTTTTAGTGGCAGTGTTGAATAACCGTTTTTACTGTGCGTTTCGAAAAAGTTGTTTTACGAGAATATAACTATGTCGCGTCGAAATCATTTGTCATTAGATGCAAAACAGGTTGTGAAAAATGTGTATGAAATTTTAATCAGTAGAGGTCTAATTAAACAAGAAGCTTTAAAAGAAACATGTCTACTTACAAAAACTCCAATATCATCGATAAGGGATATTATTATTAGTGAAGAATTGAACAAAAGAAAAAAACGAAGTGATTTTCAATCTCACCATATAGACAATAGTGATCAGGACCTAATAAGAAGGAAAATATATTGTCTTTAGGAAAGCGGAGTTATTCCTACCTTGGATAAACTGAAAAAGAAGCTAGACGAACACGAAACCAATATAAATATTAGCCGTGCCACCCTCCAGACAGTTGTTTGTAAAATGGGATTTAAATACCGCAAAATAGACAAAAGACAAGTAGTAATGGAATCGCACAGATTACGCACTTGGAGATTTAATTACATTCAAGAAATTAAAAGATATAGGTTAGAAAACAGATCCATAATTTACCTTGATAAAACATGGTTCGATACACACGACACAGTATACAAAGAATAGGTTGATTCCAGTCAAAACTGTCAGACGAAAGCACCTTCAAATAAAGGAAAACGCATTACCATAATACACGCTGGTTCAGAAGACGGATTTGTCCCAAACTGCTTGCTGTTGTCTGCAAAGAATATTAAGGATTCTAGCTTGAATTATCATGAGGATACAAGTGCAGAAATTTTAAAACTGGTTTCAAAATTATCTTTAAAAAAATATTCCAAACAACAGTGTTATTGTCATGGATAACGCAAGCTACCACAGCCGTCTGCTACACAAAGCACCAGCTTCATCAAGTTCAAAAACTGAAATCCAGGAATATTTGTTAGAAAATGATATTTATTTTGAATTCAGTTACAAAAAACGCATCTTTTGGAAGTCCTAAATTCATATGCAATTAAAAAACAATATGTAATATAATATAATTTGGCTGAACAGGCTGGGCATACTGTCTTACGGCTTCCTCCGTTGTGGAACCAAGTAAAATCAAAGATCAGAGCAGAAAATGTTACACCTACTTTAAGTCCTAGTGTTATAAATTTGATAAAAAATGTAATTACTAACATACCAGTTGAGAGCTGGAAAAATTCACTATAGCACATTATAAAAATTGAGGACTCTTACATTTCTATCCAAAACAACATAAATCCTATTGTAATTAATCTCAATAATGACTCTGATTGTGAAACAAAATTAGATTTAGATATTTAGATTAAAAATGTAATTATGTATAGATGATGCAGTTATAAATTTATTAAAACTTTGCATATATTTAATTTTTTAATGTAATTTTAAGATTATACTTACCTAAATAAACAATAAATTATAAATCTTTATATTATTAAAGTCTGTCCCTAATGTTCTGGCCTTTAATACCTACCGATCCTCAGTTTTATTGCTGTCGGCAGGTATAATCCATAAATAAAGGCAAGAGCTAACACGGTGTACTTTGAGACAGACTATAATTGCGGCTAATTTTATATGGGTTGCCTATCGCTTATCCATTGCATACAAGCTCAACATTCATTTAAAATTAATTTCATTAATAAAACAGATAGCTGGAGAATTGAGCAGATGGATCTTAGAATATAAATGCAATATATTATAGCAAATTCGACGATGTGAAAAACTAAGACAATTTTTTTTTTATTTTCGTTTAAAATTTTTAATAGAGGGACACATACAGAGTATACAGATTAGATGTATGTTACTTAATCATACTGCCAAAGAAATTACTCTTTTAGCATCTACACTTGAAGGTGGTACTGTCAGTAGATATTTGTAACACTGATGTAAATATAAACCGCTTAAAACTTAATTAAACTATGCTCATTAAGTGAATAACGCTAAGGGTATTAGGACATATCATAAGTTAAAAACCGCTGATAAGAAATAGGTGGTATTTAACAGAGAACCGTCATTGCATCATTTAAAAAAAACAGGGATTTTTGAGATTGCCGTACTCCAATCGCGGCATTTTTGGGACTAAAAATAAGCCGAGATCCTGGGATTTTAGATTTCCGGGAGCCCGGACATCAAACCCTACTTTCTGGTGCTTCATGGTAATTAAATATTCCAATAGTTGCCGTTTACACTATTTTAATAAATACAATCCGAAAACTCTCTAGTAACAAAAGCGACTTAAATCGGGTAACTTTAAAAGTAAAACACATTTCAAGCTATTTTGACATTACCTTGCGACAAAAGCCGATGTTTTAAAGATAAATGGTAAAAGATTAACGTAATTTCAAGAGAGATGGCTCGCTTAATATGAGAAACATTGTTAAGTCTCTTGGATTTATCAAAAGAACGAAAGGTATCTTGAAAATTGTGTTTAATTTAAAAAGATATCATTTTCTTTATACAAAAGGTGCATGAAAAATTTAAATAATTTAAATTACTTTATTGTACAGGGTCATCCATCGAGGACTGAACAGGTTCATATACAGTATATCCGTCGATGGGGTAGACAAAAGGGCAAAAGGACCAAAAATTTCATTTATCGAGCCTAAGTCGTTCTTTATAAAAAGTTTTGCTTGTCGAAAAAATACGATTTATGATAAAAGCAATAAAAAATTGTATACAGGGTGTAGCAAAAGTTAAGAGCTATTTTTTTACAAGTATAAAGTACACTTATTTCAAAGTTTTCAACAAAATGCTTCTCAAGAAAATTGTTTGAAATTATCATATCTTTCGGGATATTGGTTCTCATTAGGTTTAGATAGTAATTATTTTTTCGGTTTAAATTTGCATTTTACTAAAAAGTTTCGTAGGTATACCTTTGATTTTGTATACCTTTAAATATCACCTTTGAATAGGTACTTCACAAATAAATTCTGACAGTGTCAACCAAACCAGACCTCAGTATTAACTTTGGATATTGGATATCGGATATTTTATTAATTTTTACAATGTTAACAACTAAATGGTAAAATGTAGTTGACAAATGAAATGGAGTTCATAGTGTTGCTACTACAACGATTCATATTCGTTCCTATATATTTTGGTCAGAGTGAAAGAAGTATCAGGACTAAAAATATTATTTTTATTATACTTACCTGAAAATACTGTGTATAAAATACAGGAAATATGACATTTCAGAAAGGCAGGGAAATTTTTTTTCCCGATCCTATTTCCGTGCGCTTATCAAAATCCATCCATAAAAACTGTTAAAAAATTTTTTTTATTAATACATTTTTTATTTTCTGTCATGAAATTTATGCCATTTTCAAAAAATTATTCAGATTTGAAAAAATGGGATTTTTCCCGAAAATTTATTACAACAAGCGGCAGAAGTGAGTGAATTTTATTACCAGTGAAATCCAGGTTGAGATATGAACATGAATATAATTTTTAGAATAGGGACTCAGAAAAGAATAAAAATTTGGAGTGACGATATCCTTTTGGTTTTTTTTTCTAAAAAAGCCAAATCTATGAAGTATCCACCTTATGGAGTCGTTTTTCCCCATGTTAAAGAGTTGTTTGGCAATAAAAAAAAAATACTCACAACCAATACCCAAAAAAACTAGTTTTTTTGAAACGACAAGCTTGGATTTGTCCCAAAAATCCAAGGTTCACATCAGAAAAGTAACCAAATTTTTTAGTGAAGCTTTTGATGGACAATATCTTAGCAAAAGTAATTTTAGGGTTTTGGTTTGGGGATGCCGAGGAAAATTTTAGTTTAGTTTAGACGATGTGGAAGATAATGGGCTTTTTCCCTTTTTTTTTACGAGGGAAAAACTCACAGGTCAAGAAGTTTTACCAACCCAAAGAAAATTGAAATTAATCCCTGTAATTTACCGAAATACGCAGATCTCCGCCCTAAAAAAATGGGGGTAAAGAATTTTTCTACCGAAACCAAAGATTTACGCTAACATGTTGGGTGCATATATCAGTGGTATTCCAAAAAAATTGTTAAAATACTTAAAAATAAAAAACACGAAGAATATACCGGACATGGTAAAGGGTTCTTTGCTACATGTTGGTAGAAAGGGGGGGGTTTTGCTCACTTTTAAAAGACACGGGGGTGGCTTTTTTCCAATTGGGAAAGGGTAATTAAAAAGTCCATACAAAGAAAAAATTAAAAATATCCCAAAGTTGTTTGGGGCCCTTTTAACAAACTACAAAAACTTAAATCAATCAAGGAATCAAAACATACACGAACACCTCTTCAAATCTTTAGTTTAACAAAAAAAAGAAGTACAAAAGGAAAAAGGCTTCAAAATAATAGAATTTAAATAAAAATAACCATTAATCATAACGGTTTTCCCAAAAATTTAAATTTTTTTAGATTTTATTAGCTTGTATTTTTTTTGTTAATTTGTTTTATGTTTAAGAAAAAAAAATAATCGCAATTTTTTTAAATTTTTTTTTCGATGTTTTTTTG
>JAHBCN010012596.1:0-26223 GCA_019359885.1 Listronotus oregonensis
ATAACAGCCTGTTTTTCAAATAACAGCACTGTATTTCCAAATAACAGCCCTGTATTTTCAAATAACAGCCCTGTTTTTTCAAATAACAGCCCTGTATTTTCAAATAACAGCACTATTTTTCCAAATAACAGCCCTGTTTTTCCAAATAACAGCCCTGTATTTTCAAATAACAGCCCTGTATTTTTAAATAACAGCACTGTTTTTTTAAATAACAGCACTGTATTTCCAAACAACAGCACTGTATTTCCAAACAACAGCCCTGTATTTCCAAATAACAGCACTGTATTTCCAACGTTAACCGTACACCGGAGCGTTGATTAATACATGAATTTGACAGGTGACACTTGCGTAATATCTTAAAATATATAGTTAGACTAAGATTGCTAAATAAATTATGCAACCAGCCAAACACCAATGACGTTCGCAGCGTCTGTTTATAATGTTCTGTCCCAAGCCTGGTGATTAAACGCAGGGCCCCACATGTTAGGTTTGGCCCGTTTGACAGCTGACAGCCGCCATTTTATAACGCATGCACAGTGCTCTAAAATAGTAGTTGCCTAAGATTCCTAATTATTTATTTATGTCTCTTCTACTATACGCAATTTAACCAATACTATTTAATATGCCCCGGTGGCCGCAGGGTTTAAGGCGTTGGGATCAGGACGAGGGGCTAGGTGGTTCGAATTCTGCTAGGTTATTATTTATTTATTTATTTAATTATTTACGTCACTTCTACTATACTGCCCTGTTAAGCATAAGAGTCGTATCTCCATATTTGAATATTTTGAGAAAATAAGAAAAAACCGTTTGTCTTTCTGCCATCCTAAGTACTAATATCCTTGAAATTGTAATAACCTTAATGTATACATTTTTTGACGTAGAATTTAAATACAAACTTGTTTTTTACAAATTAAGAGTATAAACCATGTTTTTGTTAGTTACGACAAATTTGCCTAACAATCAGCAACTAAAATAGTAATGATGATTAGTTTAACAAATCGTAAGTGACCATCTCTATAGAAAAACTACACTTAACAAAGGTTAAAATGTATATTATAACTTTAATTTTTTCATATAAATGATTTTACAAAAATATATGTTTAATGCTCATGAGACGCTGAGCTGTAACTTACTAGTAAACTATAACGGTTTAACTTAAACAACGTTTTACGTAACTAAAAAACAACTAAACATTATTTGTATTTGTAACTAAAACGAAAACTCTAACTTATATCCAATAAATACACAGCAATATTATGTCAACTGAATTTTGATTATGATTAATAATTTATTCATCTTCATTTACAGGATTTTCGGATACCGGCAAATTATTCCAAAAATTCATTGTGGTAATGGGAATGATTCCACGAAGTCGGTTTATAAGAGTGTCCTTCCTATTTTGACTTATACCGCGATAGTCGGTCTTGCATTAAGGCTTTTCCAAACCATTTTTTTGGTGCTTTGCTACTAAAAAATTCAATACTATAGCCTCTTGTTCACTAAATTTGCATTTGTACGACAATGACTGATTTCCTCTTTCAAAATCAACCTGCACCATATTGTTTAAATATGGCCGAGGATTTATTCTGTTTAATTTATACTGAGAACTTTTGTCTTCCCAGTTGAAAAAATTGTTAATTTTCATTTCAATTAATTTCACTTTGGACGAGTTAGCTTTTTGAACAGCATCTTTATAATCTTCGAAATCAAACACCTTTTTCATTTGCTTTAGGGACTTTTCTACCTGGTGGTGAAATGAGTCCGCCGACATAAATGTATGTCCCGGTTCAAAAAATTTTAGAGATAAAGATTTTAAAGCGACGTCAGAAGAATTTACCAGATACACACAGAAACTAAAGAAAGCCCAATTTTTATTTTGAGCTGCACAGTTGTCCAACCACAAAATAACATTTTCCACGTCTCTGTTATCCAGAAAAAAGGCATAGAAGGCACTAGTAATGTCTTCTTTAGACCGTCCCGATATCGCTTCATGCCAAACTACTGCTGTGGGGAATTTCTTGTGCTTTCTTCCTATTGAAACAATACTTTCATTGAATGCTATAATACGAGGTACGAAAATAACCTCCTTAAACATTATTTTTAAAAACTCATTATTAATTAAAACCATTTCAAACCATTCTTTTTCTTTCTTATTATTATAGAATCACCCTGTATTAATATTACTTACTTCTATTGTCTCTATAACTTCTTCCTCGCTCTGTTCTAAATGAAATTAAAATATGAAGATTATTGAAAGTCAAGTAATTTAAAATATCGCTAGAGCGATCCACAGTAAAAAATTTCAAAGAAATAAAAATGATATACATGTGATTTTTAATGAATTTTTTTTTTTTTTTTTTGTTAGTAAATAAAATATATGTTATATATGTTAATTTTTTTTTTGTTAGTAAATAAAATATATATTATGAATATTAGTGTTAGTTATGATTTATAATAGTATGGAAATATAGGCACGTCCTCTAAATTAGTTGTACAATTAAGTGATATCATGTTAAAAGCATAACCAAGAATATAGAATTTTGTCAGATTGTCGAAATAGTATAATAAATAATTTCCGTTCCCCTTAAACGGTATAAATATATGATTGCCGCACCTTGATTTCAGACAGTAACGGCTACTCAATATGGATTTATCAACGGTTCCATTAAATTTTGATGGAGGGGAATAAATTTTTCTTCTATAAATATACTCCTTAATCGTCTTAAAACATTTTATCCTTTCTGTAAAAATTTTGTATTTATTATCTGGGTTATATCGAAATCTCCTCGGTAAAATCAATTTATAAGTTTTATAATCAAATTTAATAGTATTGTCTAGTCATGCCAAATGGAGAAAGAAAACAGTTGCGACGGCAATAAGTATTAAAATAACTTTATCTGTATTTGATTGCATTTTGAAATATAAAAATAGCAAGATGTTTAAAATAGCGTATACAACTAAAGTAGTGGAAGGCATAATGATTGTCAAAGTGAGGGTAATTATCAATGTAAGGGCTTTATGTTTATGCGGATGTACGAAATAAAACCCACCGGACACTAAAAGCCCCAAGATTTTTTCACCGTTGGTTTTGATCCATTGACCAAGGGACTTATAATCGTCCGTTTTATTTAACTTGTCGGCGATTTTGTTGATATATGACGCCTCAGGTGTAAACTTGTGAATATAAATCAATGCAGCCACAGCGATGAATAGTATTAGAATGTGAGGCTGACTGACTGTTTCCGAGAATGTGTTAAAGGCCTTTGTTAAAAAATCAAGGCCTTTTCTTTTACGGTTGACAGTTTTCTTTTGTAGGGGCAAAGGGTTGGATATGGATGATGCTGGTTGCCTATTGACATAGTTGGGTCTGAAGATTTGTCTAGGCTGACTATTGAAAAATCTGTTAAAAATAAAACGTCTTTGTCTGGGTACATAAGGCCGGGGTAACGGGTCAGAACGGACACTTACTGAACGACTCATTATATTTCGGCGTATTCTAAATGATAACACCTAAAGTTTATGAATTTTATACTAATTAAGGTTATCAAAAAGAATACAGAAAAAATTATGTAGGAATAGAGTAGTTCAAAAGGAAATGATGGTATCTGCAATGTCGAGTCAATAAAAAAACCACAATCGTCTTCAGTTGCCTTTATAACGGAATACTGGTTGAACTGGTTCAAGCTTTGAAAAAGCTGAAACGAATCGGAAAAAGTGAAATTTAACGAATTGGTAGAAAATCCGAAAGCGAAATAAGTTGTGTTGAAATTACAAATGGTGTTGTTAGAAAATTTGCGATAAATATACAGTTTTTTTGAGAAATTAGAATTACTTAGAACCTGTTGTACTATAGAGGTGGAAAATTTATAAGAAAAATTTTGAGAATTGTTATATCCGTTTATAAAGAAACCGAATATTAGTAGTTCTAGAACCACTAAACACGATAAAATGGTATTGAGAAGCATTATTTTATTGCACATTTGATTTTTTAAACTTACTCTTATTCAACTGTTCTTGCTGTTTTTTACAACCATCCGCAAAGTGTCCAACTAACAGCCCTGTATTTCCAAATAACAGCCCTGTATTTTCAAATAACAGCCCTGTTTTTTCAAATACCAGCCCTGTATTTTTAAATAACAGCCCTGTTTTTTCAAATAACAGCCCTGTATTTTTAAATAACAGCACTGTTTTTCCAAATAACAGCCCTGTTTTTTAAATAACAGCACTGTATTTCCAAATAACAGCCCTGTATTTTCAAATAACAGCCCTGTTTTTTCAAATAACAGCCCTGTTTTTTCAAATAACAGCCCTGTATTTTCAAATAACAGCACTATTTTTCCAAATAACAGCCCTGTATTTTCAAATAACAGCCCTGTATTTTTAAATAACAGCACTGTTTTTTTAAATAACAGCACTGTATTTCCAAACAACAGCACTGTATTTCCAAACAACAGCCCTGTATTTCCAAATAACAGCACTGTATTTCCAACGTTAACCGTACACCGGAGCGTTGATTAATACATGAATTTGACAGGTGACACTTGCGTAATATCTTAAAATATATAGTTAGACTAAGATTGCTAAATAAATTATGCAACCAGCCAAACACCAATGACGTTCGCAGCGTCTGTTTATAATGTTCTGTCCCAAGCCTGGTGATTAAACGCAGGGCCCCACATGTTAGGTTTGGCCCGTTTGACAGCTGACAGCCGCCATTTTATAACGCATGCACAGTGCTCTAAAATAGTAGTTGCCTAAGATTCCTAATTATTTATTTATGTCTCTTCTACTATACGCAATTTAACCAATACTATTTAATATGCCCCGGTGGCCGCAGGGTTTAAGGCGTTGGGATCAGGACGAGGGGCTAGGTGGTTCGAATTCTGCTAGGTTATTATTTATTTATTTATTTAATTATTTACGTCACTTCTACTATACTGCCCTGTTAAGCATAAGAGTCGTATCTCCATATTTGAATATTTTGAGAAAATAAGAAAAAACCGTTTGTCTTTCTGCCATCCTAAGTACTAATATCCTTGAAATTGTAATAACCTTAATGTATACATTTTTTGACGTAGAATTTAAATACAAACTTGTTTTTTACAAATTAAGAGTATAAACCATGTTTTTGTTAGTTACGACAAATTTGCCTAACAATCAGCAACTAAAATAGTAATGATGATTAGTTTAACAAATCGTAAGTGACCATCTCTATAGAAAAACTACACTTAACAAAGGTTAAAATGTATATTATAACTTTAATTTTTTCATATAAATGATTTTACAAAAATATATGTTTAATGCTCATGAGACGCTGAGCTGTAACTTACTAGTAAACTATAACGGTTTAACTTAAACAACGTTTTACGTAACTAAAAAACAACTAAACATTATTTGTATTTGTAACTAAAACGAAAACTCTAACTTATATCCAATAAATACACAGCAATATTATGTCAACTGAATTTTGATTATGATTAATAATTTATTCATCTTCATTTACAGGATTTTCGGATACCGGCAAATTATTCCAAAAATTCATTGTGGTAATGGGAATGATTCCACGAAGTCGGTTTATAAGAGTGTCCTTCCTATTTTGACTTATACCGCGATAGTCGGTCTTGCATTAAGGCTTTTCCAAACCATTTTTTTGGTGCTTTGCTACTAAAAAATTCAATACTATAGCCTCTTGTTCACTAAATTTGCATTTGTACGACAATGACTGATTTCCTCTTTCAAAATCAACCTGCACCATATTGTTTAAATATGGCCGAGGATTTATTCTGTTTAATTTATACTGAGAACTTTTGTCTTCCCAGTTGAAAAATTGTTAATTTTCATTTCAATTAATTTCACTTTGGACGAGTTAGCTTTTTGAACAGCATCTTTATAATCTTCGAAATCAAACACCTTTTTCATTTGCTTTAGGGACTTTTCTACCTGGTGGTGAAATGAGTCCGCCGACATAAATGTATGTCCCGGTTCAAAAAATTTTAGAGATAAAGATTTTAAAGCGACGTCAGAAGAATTTACCAGATACACACAGAAACTAAAGAAAGCCCAATTTTTATTTTGAGCTGCACAGTTGTCCAACCACAAAATAACATTTTCCACGTCTCTGTTATCCAGAAAAAAGGCATAGAAGGCACTAGTAATGTCTTCTTTAGACCGTCCCGATATCGCTTCATGCCAAACTACTGCTGTGGGGAATTTCTTGTGCTTTCTTCCTATTGAAACAATACTTTCATTGAATGCTATAATACGAGGTACGAAAATAACCTCCTTAAACATTATTTTTAAAAACTCATTATTAATTAAAACCATTTCAAACCATTCTTTTTCTTTCTTATTATTATAGAATCACCCTGTATTAATATTACTTACTTCTATTGTCTCTATAACTTCTTCCTCGCTCTGTTCTAAATGAAATTAAAATATGAAGATTATTGAAAGTCAAGTAATTTAAAATATCGCTAGAGCGATCCACAGTAAAAAATTTCAAAGAAATAAAAATGATATACATGTGATTTTTAATGAATTTTTATTTTTTTTTTTTTGTTAGTAAATAAAATATATGTTATATATGTTAATTTTTTTTTGTTAGTAAATAAAATATATATTATGAATATTAGTGTTAGTTATGATTTATAATAGTATGGAAATATAGGCACGTCCTCTAAATTAGTTGTACAATTAAGTGATATCATGTTAAAAGCATAACCAAGAATATAGAATTTTGTCAGTTTTTCCAAAAATCTGTTACATTTTTAGGTCATCGCTGCACTGGTGAAGGCATTTTGCCCGATGAATCTAAATTCGAGGTCATTAAATCATTTTTACCTCCTAAAAACCCTGCAGCAGTAAAAAGATTTGTATCTTTCTTGTCTTATTATAGAAGATTTATCCCTAAATTTGCAGAAATTGCAAAACCTTTAAACAATCTTTTAAGAAAAAATACAATATTTAATTGGACACAAGAATGTCAAAATTCCTTTGAAAAATTAAAAAACGCACTTTTACAACCTCAAATATTGCAATATCCTGATTTTAGTAAACCCTTTATTCTAACGACAGATGCATCTAAACAGGCTTGTTCCGCTATTCTATCGCAAAGTTATAACGACCTGGATCTACCAGTGGCCTATGCTTCAAGGTCATTCACAAAAGGAGAGTCAAATAAGTCCATTATAGAACAAGAACTGACCGCAATTCAATTTGGTATAAATTATTTTCGACCTTACCTATATGGAAACAAATTTTTAGTAAAATCTGATCACAAACCCTTAGTGTACTTATTTTCAATGAAGGACCCATCTTCAAAACTTACACGTATGAGACTCGATTTAGAAGAATATGATTTCGAAGTCCAGTACATTAAAGGATGTGACAACGTTGGTGCAGACTTTTTATCCAGACTAACCATCGAAGATTTAAAAATATGACAAGCAAATGTTCTCAGGTATTAGCTATTACCCGGTCTATAACTAGAAAACAAGAAAGCAAGACAGGTGCAAGTGAGAAAACTATGCATGATAGGCCAGTAAGCAGACCAAGAATTTATGAAACTTTAGAAATTTCTGATATAATCAAATTACCAATTTTACAATTTAATATTCAGCCCAACTATCTCAGGATATTTATGGGAATAAAAGAAAAATTTAGCGCTAATGTAAATATACCGATTATCAACGGCAGTATTTCGCTAGAGAATGTACTGTCTTGAAAAAATGGCTGATGATCAGAAAATAAGGAAGTAAAATTAAAATTAAATGACGAAATATTTTGCAAAATGTGTAGTATAAATAATTTTAAAGAAATTGGCCAAAGGATCCTAAAAAATATACATATAATACTATATAAAGAACCCCAAACTATAAACGACAAAGAAGAAAAACTTCGACTGATTATGAAATTTCATGATGAACCCCTTATAGGAGGTCATATAGGACAAAAGAAGCTTCTTAAAAGCTTAGAATGCACTACCGATGGAAAGGTATGTCCAATGATGTAGCAAATTATGTGAAAAATTGTCGAAAATGTCAATTTAACAAGATTAAATCTAAAACTAGGGAACAAATGGTTATTACACCTACACCACAGAAGGCTTTTGACATTGTATGTATCGATACCATAGGCCCATTTTTGGCTGCTAATGGTATGCAGTATGCTGTGACTATACAGTGTGAGCTATCAAAATATGTCATTATTATTCCAATACCCAATAAAGAAGCTGAAACTATAGCCAAAGCAATTATGAATGATTGCATATTAATATACGGTGTCATGAAAGAGATAAGAACAGATATGGGTTTGGAATACAGAAATGAAGTTTTGACTCAACTGACAAAAATGCTCAATATAAATCACCGCTTTTCTACCGCATATCATAGTCAGACCATTGGAGGGTGCGAAAGAAATCATAGGGTACTTAATGAATATATTAGGATGTACATAAACGAAAATTTAACTTCTTGGAATACTTGGTTATCATATTTTTGTTTTTGCTATAATACCACCCCAAGCGTATACCACAATTATACGCCATTTGAGTTAGTTTTTGGCAAAAACCAGAAATTTGCGAAGAAGTTTCAAATTCATTGATACACCCTGTATATAATGTAGATGCATACTACCAAGAGGTGAGATATAGATTACAGGTAGCAAGCAAACGTGCTCAAGAATTCATCTCGCAAGCCAACAAAAACGTAAAGAAATTTACGATAAACAGGCTAGGGAATGTTTTTAAAGCCCGGTGACATGGTCATATTAACGAAAGAAAATAGGTCAAAATTTGAACCATGGTACATCGGTCCATTTTCTGTAATTTCCAGTGAAGGCGTAAATTGTCAAATTAAAAATCTTGAAAACAACAAAATAACCACTGTTCATAAAAATAGGTTAAGACCATTTCAATTAAACGTAACCTAGGTCAAACAAAAAAAACTGTAAATAAATATGTTTTTATGTTTAGTTAGGTAATAAGTTTCAGAACGTGCGAATATTGTGTGTGTGTATTTAGAGCTCTAAATCCTAATTAACTAAAACATAATTAATAAATTTGTAAATATAAAATAGGTATTATTCTTTTATCTCAATTTACACTTAACTTTTAGTAAAACATAAAATTATGGGTAAAATATTTTAATATTTCAAACATGCATATATTTTCCATTATTATTTAATCAATTTACCTAAACATATTTTTATTTACATCTGGTAAAACACCCGGTTGTGGCCACTTTAAGAAAAATAGGGACTTTAATTGGCAATACAGCAATAATTTTAACACATTCTTGGAAAAATCCACTTTTATACGATTTTATAGACATTTGGCTTAAGACAATTTTTTTTTTGTGATTAAAAGCAGTAGTTTACGAAATATATATTTTTTTAGACAGAATGTCCATTTTCACCGTTTGTGGCCACTTTTATCCAATTGTGGCCATTAACGTATCTGGTTGTGGCCACATTGCTCCAAATAATTAAAATAAGGATAAAATAATTAAGAAACAAAATTTATTTACTTAAAATGTTTTATTATTTTTATGAATAAAATTTAAAGATCTAAAAAACTCTTAAAAACTAAAAAACAGAAAAAATACCTAGCTAGGAGATCGATTTTTGAGCCTAACGATAATTAAATGACTAAGTCTTTGAGTTCTGGTATCGAAAAAACACCTCTCGAATTAATTGATTTTGGTTCTTTAATGCTCATGATTATATCATCTAATTTATACCATAGCAAATCATTTTTTTCTGGCCATTTCCAATTTTCGGTACCACTTTTCACCATTGCACAGCAGTAATATTCATTTGCCTCAATTTGGCAAATCTTTGCTGGGTAAAGGTTGCCATCATATTTAATAATAACATATGTTCCGATTCTGAGTGCGGTTGTCGTCGTCACTTTTTCAAGTTTCTTATTAGAATCTTTCTTGTCACACTTTTTCTTTAAATCGTCTTTGCCTTTGCCTTTAACCTCGGTCTTAGTACTTTTTTTATCTGCTTTTTTGTTTTTGTTTTTTTCTTTTGCTTCCATAAGTTCTTGCCACTTATCATGTGTAACAACTGCTGGAAGATTTACTCGCTTCTTTTTCTTGGTTAAAGGATTTTGTGGGTTTTGGTCCGGATAAACAGAAATATCTTTTAACACCTCACTGACTGATCTTTTTTTTAAAAATTTTACATCATCTGGTATATTTTTTTTATTGGTACTTAAACCATTTGAATTTTCTGCTCGGTCTTCGTTTTTTTCTAAGTCTTTCTTTTCTTTATCGGTATCTAAAGTCTTTGAATCTTCTGCTCTTGCCTCGTTCTTTTCTGGAACATTCCTTTCTTCAGATGAATCGAGTTTTGTACCATCTGTGAAATGTTCATTATCAAATTTTTTATCCCAATCTGCCCAATCATCATTTTCAATATCAAATTTTTTACCTTCTTCAGTAAAGAGTTCAACTGTTTTTTGTACTTCTCTTTCTAATGCCAGAGATGCCAAGGCATCGTCTGATGGTCTAATGGTAACGTCATTTATAACATTTATTTTCTGTGACTTACTGTCTTCAATATTATCCGTGGCCATAAACTCAAATTCGGGAAAGTTGATTATCATGTAATCATTATTATTATCTTCAGCAATAATTTCTTCTAAAATAGTTTCATTAGAAGAAATATTTTGAACTTTATCTGAAACTTTTTTCTTTAAAGACTTCCAAGTATTATATAGCTCAAGGTACCTCTCTTCTCCATTCCAGTAAAAGTTTGTATTAAATGTATTTTTGAACTCAGCTAAAACATGTGGCTGCAATTGACTTTCAAATACCGTTAGGCATACGTCGTCCTGGTCCTTTTCTTGATCATCACTTTCGTTATCATTACTTACTTTTTTTCCTGTAACGCATTTGTTATAATCAGGAGAGTTTTCATTGAATGGGTATAGACCGCAAGTTCTAAATCCAGCTTTTATTGTCGTCGAGAAGTCTTTATTTTGTAAAATAGAATTTAATGCTTTGGGTACGTCTTTCTTTTTAATAGTTTTTCCGCCGTTTTCAAATTGCCACCTCTTTGTCGCTTTCTTCCATGCTGCCTTTAAAGGGAAAAAGAACGCTACATCCAGAGGCTGTAGGATATGTGTAGTATTGGCCGGCAAACAAATCAGGATTATGCCATTTTTACGACAAAAATTGCTTAATTGTACAGATAAATGAGAGGCGTGACCATCCATAAATACAACTACTGGCCTTTGTATATTGCGATCTATTATAAATTTTAAGAATATATTTGCAAAATATTCATAAAATTGTTTGCTCTGCATCCAACCTGAGTCCGAAATTCCAATTTCCCATCCTTTGGGAGCAGCTAACAGGTATGGTTTAGGGAGTCTTTGAAATTTAAAGAGTGTAAGGCAGGGCGCGATTTCTCCATTTGCATTGACAACCATTAAGGTTGTAACATTGTCTTTTTCCGAAGTGGTTGTAACATCATACACGCCGTGTCCTTTTGGTCCAAGGACGATATTTCCCTTTGGTGACAAAAACATGGCTGTTTCATCCATATTAAATATTCGACTTGGATCACTTAATATTTCAAAATCTGGTCCCAGCAATTCCTTAACTTCTTGAAACCAGTTTCTAATGCGTTCTTCGGTTACCGCAGCTCTACCTTTATTAATATATTCGGCATGCTTTTCACTAACCACTGGATTCCTTTTTAAAAATGATTGAAACCATTTTTTTCCTGGAGTGTTATTAATAAATGGTGTCTTAATATTAAACTCTTCTATTAACTTTTGAACTGAATAAAATAATGCCTCTCTAGTTACGGGGAATCCATTTCTTGCAGCTTGCAAAATAAAATCAACAAGTTTTTTTTCTATTTCCGACCCAAGACATGATGATGGTCCAACACGACGACAATCATCCGATGTTCTGCCAGAAAGTCTGTTTCTAACTGATGTTCGGGGCACGCCAAAAGTATTGGATGCAGTTAAAACCGGCATATTTTCCTCTCTAATCGCCCTTAACGCAGAATGCATTTTTTCCTCTGAATATCGAAACAGCATCCTTTTTGGAGGCATGGTAATAGCTGAAAAAAAAATATAAAACGTTACACTGCACACTTTAGGTCTAAAATAATATAAAAATGCCAAAACCTAACACAGCTGTTCTCAAAAAAGTGGGACAAGCCCTTATCTGGGTCGAATGCAATTTAAAATAAAGGGCGCCACGAGGCACGTATAGCCATCCATAAAAATCAGCCATATTATGTTATGTATGCTATAAAATGGCTTATGGTTGACTCGTCGTACCAATTTGGCATATTATTTTTTTTTCTTTTTTTTTAGTAATTTTATAAATAATATAATTCTGAAAACCGCATCTTGATAGCTCTTTTCGTTTAAAACTTACAAATTTTTAAAATATTTATCCCCTTTCCACACCCCCTTGCTGATGACCCACCACCTTCAAAAACTAATCAGCTCTTTACATTATGATATACTATTTTTGTGGTAAATTTGGTTCAAATCCGCCTAGCCGTTCGTGAGAAATCGTGCTAACAAAAAAATACCACAGCCATCAAAATATTTTGGATTTAGTCCTTTTTACTTTTTTTGTTTTCACCGAAAATGAGTTATTTGGGACCTAATAACTCATTTTCGGTGAAAACAAAAAAAGTAAAATTTTTGCGAAAACAATAGCCTCCATACTGTGTATGGATGGCTAAAAATGCCAGATTATAAGTAAAAATCTTATTTTGTACAGCATTTTTTATTACACTCTTCATTTTATAGGGCTATCGATTATCAAAACACAATAATTTACAAAAAAATAAATAGGTACCGAAAATTGATTCTGTAGGTATATTATTACAAATGTGGCCACAACTGGTTTGTCACCTACCCCTTTGTAGCCATCATAATGGCCACATCTAGGTTTTTGGAAAAAAAGTATATCCATTTGTGGCCATCATTAAATTAAGAAGAAAAAACATTATTTTTTACAGCAAAACCTGACTATTCGAAGCTAAAAATGTCTATTTATTTAAGAGAAAAACCAAACTTAAGTATTTCTCACTGGATTTTTAAAAAATATTGCAAAAACTTACCATATAATCCTTAACAAAAACAACAAGATGAGAGCACTTTAAAAACACGTGTTCACTCACAGCTTTCTAGTTCGCAAATACTAGAATTTGACAGAAAACAAATCTAAGCAGGTGTTGCCAGACTTCTTCCTCTACAATTTAAGGTATTTACATCGCTGACAGCTTTACTGAAAGTCTTATTATTTAGCAAATACTGTCCAAAGGGCCACAACTGGTGCCATGGCCACAACCGGGTGTTTTACCCTAATTATGGGAAAATCTGAATATTCGCGATTATTCGAATTCTCCCAAAATCATCTTCTAGACCATTCGAAATTTTTAAACTTTCAAGATGTTCTTGTGACACTAAAAAATTGAGCTATTTTGCTTCCTCCTCCATTACTTCACCGAACTCGTTTCCAAATTAATCATTAACATCTCGAATTTGTCACAGATAATAAACAGGCAGACAAACAACTAGATATCCTGGATATTTATATAGGTTAACACTTCAGTGCACACTCATATAGAAGGCCAATTAATAAAATCAACATAATGTTTTGAACTTTTCCACGGTTTCAAAGATTAGGGAAAAAAACTGAATATTCGCGTTTATTCGGTGTCTTCCAAAATCTCCGAAATCGTGCAAAATTTTCAAATATTTACTTGACTCTCTAATTGACTCTCTATGAGTGATACGAAATTGAAAAAAAATTCGAGGGTGCAGGCGTTTTACGGAGGGACATTCAGTAGGTTGACATCATCTATGAAAGGATCAAAATTTTTCTAGCTGTAAGGGTAAAATCTTCCGTAGCGTTGATAATTTCTAAACGGGTTAGTAGAGCGTCATCTACATTTTGCGGTTCGTGATTAGCAATCATTATAATAGGACCTCGAAATTCAAAAGTTATAGGAGGTCTACCCTTTTTGTCCACAGTTACCGTGGCACCTTCTAACAGCCGTTTTAAAATTCCAAGACTGTAATGAAAAAAACTCATTTCTTCAAAAATCATTATTTTATGAAAAGTAGGATCAAAATTATTAAAAGCAAATCTATCTTGACAAGGCCAGAAAATTACTCTTTCCCATTTAGCATATTGGGCGCCCAAAAGGTGATTCTTAATAAATGTACTTTTTCCCATAAAAGCGTCGCCCCATAAATAAAGTTGTTTTAAACGGGCAGGTAGTGGATAAGAAATTATACTAAAGAACCACTTTTGCACGTCAAATGCCCATTGGCAATTATACGTTAAAGGGGGAATTTCAAATGGAGGTACTTCTTTTAAAAACATTATTTTTTTTAAATCGTTAAAAAAAAATTCTAAGTATACGCCATATTTTGGATAAAGATTAAAAATTAGTTTATCAGTTAAATTAAAAAATTCATGAGTTTTACAACTATCACTTAAGCGAAATAGGGGACTAAGATGTGAAACTGGAATATTAAATGTAAGTAATTCTGTGTCCTCTTTTGAAATATATAATAAAGTTGCTTTCGTATTTCTTACCGCTTCTATATCGTTATTATTAATATATTTTAAATGATGATATTGTCTTAATTCATTTAAGTTACAAGGTTTATTAAATTTGACATAACAGTGTATATGAGCGTAAAATTCAGCCTCCACTCCGAAAGGTTCTACGGCTATGACGTACTGCTCTATACACTGTCTGTCGTTCGCGCGGGCGGCGTTACGGTCGATTACAACATTTTCGAAATCTGGTAAAACTAAAAGATTTTAAGGAACATTATCTGGATATTCCCCCTTAAACGGAAAATGACTTAAAAGTTTTTTATATGTTTCCCTGATATTACGATCACCAAAAAATTCTAAATGAGTGAATGGAATTGTTATAACAAATTCTGTACTGCTCCTCCGCGCCGGCACGATCATTTCGAGGCCTTCCTCTTCCCCTAGCCGCAGCAGGGGCACCGTCACGAGGTTGGTTGCCGGGAGGGGCTGGAGCAGCAGGAGGGACCGCGACACCGACAGCAGCAGGCACAGGAATAACCACCAAATCATGCGCAAACAAATGAGTAAACGATAATATTATAAACACATTTATGTACGTATTTCTATATGTAGCTAGATACGTAGTCAAGTATAAAAATACGAAATGTAGGTAGACATATCGGAGCGTGGGAAAAATAAGGTAACGAGTAAAAATTAAAACAGTACCTAATTATATGAACTTGTGATTATATTAACTAACATTTCCACTGAAACCATACGACCTAAAAAAAAATAAAATAAATTAGTTTAAATATAAATTACTCATCAAATTTTATACGGATATTACCTAACGTACAGTTTCAGAGACATTTTCAACAAATTTACAACAAACATTAAATTGGTAAAAATATATATGTATATGGAACAGTTGAATAATTATGTTGAGCCATTAATTTTTCTAGGTCCTTATTTTCAGTTAAAGAGATGATGAGGAGAAACCACAATAAATCTAAGATAAGGTTGCAGTGGTGGAGATCCTTTTCGCCATCTCCGCTCAAAATAATCTAATCTAATCTAGGTATTCATTTTTACTAGGGTCTGTTTGTGTTTACTGTCCAAAATTAAAAGAAGATAAACAGTGATCTATAACTTTTTAGAACATCAAACATTTGGAGTCACGAGTTTCATTTATATTAAAAAATAAATAATAGTTTATTACTTTTTATTTTCAAAGGTGATTCTAAAGGTAAGGAAGATTTTGTTCAACAAAACAAAGAGGCAGCCACCAGAGAATCTCCAATTATATCCTCTCCCAATCCAATTATTCCTACCCTACCAGAGCCGAAACCAGTAAGAACATTAGAAAAAAATAAAATTACGAAGACAAAATACTCGGCAGATTTTTTGAAAAAGAAGTATTTTAGTATTAGGATAGAGAATGCTCTTTTACAAAAAAAAAATATGATAAGGGAGCATAATTTAAAAATGCAGGTTTTAAGGGCACAATTAGCCAAATTACAGAAAGATTAAATAATAAATAATGTTTTGCATAGTGTTAAAAATAAGCTTTTGTCTTCAAGGTTTTATGTACTATTTATTTTATATTTTGGCCTGCGAATTATGTACTTCTTGTTTGTAAAATGGTGACAAAGAGCCAATTTAATATTTCCTAATAACATTGCCGGTCAAGATTGGCAAGAAGGGTATCAAAAAGACGTCAAATGGTTATTGCTATTAGGCCATATGTTGCAGATAATGTAATGGCATCCAGTTATGTTTATGATAACATTAATAACTTATTAATTTGCATTATCTGCAACACATGGCTCAATAACAGGCCAACTAACCATTTTCGTGTCTTTTGGATACCTTTTGCTAATGCTTGACCAGCAATAAATGTTATATGGGTTATTATTTTAATAAATAATAACTCATCATAATAATGCATAACCTAAATTATTCATGGGATTTTTAAGATCAAATATTTAAAATAACTATGTAACGTTAGGTAATGGTTATTTATTTGTCAGTTTTTTTTTATTTTTTGAACAATTTGTCAATTTTAATTATTGTACTGTGTAGTGGCACTATCCTAAATTGATATTTATTTAAC
This sequence comes from Listronotus oregonensis, assembly GCA_019359885.1. Lineage (NCBI taxonomy): Eukaryota > Metazoa > Arthropoda > Insecta > Coleoptera > Curculionidae > Listronotus > Listronotus oregonensis. The sequence goes on from JAHBCN010012596.1 coordinate 16,648, forward strand.
TGTTTAAATATTTTGAATATTTCAATTTTATTGATTAATTATTAAGCAAAAACAGGCTGCAGGAATTTTCTTTGCTCTTACATGGACTTTCGCTATAATTGGACAATTCTAGACTGCAAATAAGGTTTTATCATGTGACAATTGACATTCTGATTAAGTTGTTTTTGATCAACTGATCATCCCATGTAATATTTAAAGCAAGATAAAACCAATTGTACACTGTGGGCGAAATTCAGTTGGAACATACTTTGACCTTCATAACTTTTTTGTTTCTTTTTTTTTTAATATCTTGGGACAGTCCACGAAGGCTAAGGCCTAAGTACTAACGTACCGTGGGTGTCTAAAGTGTGGTAAGAGGGAGAGAGAGAGACTTAAAAATTTGGAGTTTTGGGAGAAAAGGAAATAGCAGGTTCCAAAGTCTGGACACTTTAGGGATGAAGGAACAAACAAAGTGCGAAGTTCGGAACTTCTCAAATTGGACTGTAAAAGGATGCATGAAAATGGCACTACGTGTTGATCTGTTGGGATGTGCCAAAGGAGGAATTATGGCTAACTCTTCGGAGGAGAAGCCGTGAAAATACCTATAAAAGAGGGACAAATCCCCTACAGCTCGTCGGTGGACAAGATATGGGAGCTTTTCTGTAAGTGTGGGATCATTAATAAGACGAGCAGCTTTTCTTTGAATGGAGTCACGAATGCATTGTAGGAGTCGCCATTCCCCAGACGTGAGAACAATATTCTAAAGAGGGTATGATTTGGGATACAATACAGAGTATACAGATTAGAAGAAGAGAAATACTTTCTGGCTCGAAAGAGGAATCCTAGTTTTTCTTAACTCGGAGTGAGAATTGTCAGATGGGGACTGGTATATACAGCAGATGAATTTGTTAGAAGATTTGAAGGTAAGTTTAAGGCAAAGAATATCAGGCCTACCAGATTCGAGGTTAGCAACTCTAGCACAAGCCAGGTCGTTGCGAACGTAAGCACATACGCCGCCATGGGGTCGAAAAGATGTAATAAGTTCGTAACCTGGGAAAAGGAGGTGGTTGGTTGATGTTCTGGAACTTATTTGGGTTTCGGTAAGAAACAGTATGTGGGGTTTGGAAGATTGCAGATAATGATGAACAGAGTTTATGGTAGAGTTAAGCCCACATGTTATATAATTTTTAGTGAATGATATCAAACTTTTCGATGGTGGCCCCCCAAAGGCACCCCTTGCCCGGAGATCCGAATGAAGGGGTATTTTGCCTTCGGAATACTTATACTTTATAGATTTTATTGATTTTTGGATATGATATTAGTCAGTCTGTTCTGACTATCGCATTAAAAGTATGCAAACCAGTTTTGTCCAGGATCGGACTTACGATATTTTTAATAAATCCGTGCATTTAAGCTCTTTGCAAAAACGACCTGCGCTACTTCTATACCTACTAAGATTATTTTTTTAAAGAGTTTTACTGGGAAAACAAGTCTTAAAAATAACACATTTTAAAACTTAAATTTGAAAAATGATTGTTTATTTTGTATGACGGTGCTTGTTGGCTTTGACTATAACAATACTTAATTCAAATGGTAAATTTTATTTAATTTTGATCGTGTGTGGCATACCAGCATTTAATTTTTATTTAAGTTGCTTTATTATTAATTGACATTTTTTTTATAGCATATGGTACCTAACTTCCAGTTTTTTCTGAAAACATTTTGTGTAATTTTTTTTTAAATTTAAATTTTTTAATTAAAATTTTATCTTCAAAGATAGGCCATGCACAGAACACAGCGTATAAACGAAACCATGTTTACTTATTTAAAATAAGAGGCAAATTCTTATATTTATATATATTTGACATAAAAAAAAAACAGGTAAACAACTGTGAAACTCCAAAGCCACTTCAATTAATATAAAATGAAATTTACTATATTTATTATAAGTATATTTAAACTGCTAGAAGAAAAAAACTTAAGATTTTTATCAACAGTGAATGTCACCTTAAGTATCTGAGGGGTCGAAACAGTATAGCGGTCATTTCTTGCATAAGGGACTTCCCATTTATTTTTTAACTTTTTCTGAGCATATAAGAAAATTGTTTGATTTTTTAATATTATGTAGTACATAATTTTAATATAGAATACATTAATAGAATTCATAGTTTTTATATTCTTTGTCTTTGTCTTTCTTTTTTTGGTTTTAGATCCACTTACTGCACAAAGCTATAATTCTTAAACATTGTGTAATAAGTATATGTATTGTTTGTTATATGTTAATAAATAAATAATGTTTTTAAAATGTCTTTTTTTTAAACTCATTTTACTAATATAGTATTAGCAAACACATAGGTGCAACAAGATTTTCTAAATGTATTTATTACAAAATATTTAACATAAGTACAAACTATACAAACTACATCTAATTATTCTACTTGGGTGTATTGGTACATACTACACACGAGGGTGGAATAATAAAGATTCATAGGAAATAAATCATCTTAAATATACCAACTACCTACTGAATAGTCAACTATATATCAATTAATTGTCTCTGTTAATTTTATTTGTGCATGTGTAACAAAACCATTAATTTGGCACATAAATACAAAAAAAAAAATTCATTATAGCTGAAGAAGCAATTGTAAGAAAATAGTGAAACATGTAATAATAATAGAAGTCTTGTTTGCAAAGCAAAAAGCAAGGAAAATCAACATAAGACCATAATAGACGAAAAAAATAGTGGTCAGAGTGTTGCAAACACAAATCGTTTTTTTTAAATCATTTTAATGATTTAAGTCATTTCTCGAATGCTGACCTACGACTTGAAATTGAATTACTTTTTAAAATAATTTGTGACTTAAATACTTTTGTCGGATTAAATCAGTAGTAAAATGACTTAAGTAATCTAGAAATGATTTAAGTCAAACAATCGCAGGAAATCTGGATATTTGCTAATTCTTTCCAAATAATTTCCTTGGACTTAACAAATTAGAACTAAAATTTACAAATAATTAAAGTAATTTAAGTAATCAAAACGTAGTTTACAAGAAAATAACCTACATTGGCACCAAAATAGCGCTCCTTAACACTAAAAATAGTTAAAACCTGAACACCTAGATATAGAGCCCTAAATGCCTAAACTATCCTATATAATAAATTTTAACAACAAGGTACAAACAGGGATGCTATAACCAGAAAAATTATTGTACTAATTTGTAATGAAAAATGGTGCCAGATTTTGACGCATGTGTGCTGCAACCTTTACCGACACGTACCATCTGTAAAAATTTGAGGCTCAAGGTTTATTACCTAAAATTGAATTTAAATGATAATTGTTAAGTTCCGGTATATTATTTTGTTTAATTTTATTTTTAATATATTTATTTGGGGTTGGATTAAGTTATATAGTAAAAAACATATTGTGCCAGATTAGTAAAAGGGTGCTGACGTGCTAGAAAAAAGCGATTGTGCTGAATCTGGCACAATTGTGCTGAATATAGCATCCCTGGGTACAAAGAAACCATAAAAAAAAGTATAACAGTTGATTAAATTAATCTATTACTATCTACTACAATAACTAAGGGGCCGTTTAAAAACTACGTGTCTACGTTGTCTCCTCGGTAGCGTGTAGTGACAGAGTCTCGGCTCGCCAAGCCGGCGACCGCGGGTCAATCCCCAGCCGGGGAGACATATTTAGGTAGTAGTTATTTAAAATAACGTCCGTGGTGGCACTACCGCGTTGTCTAAAAGGTGCTGTGAAATGCATGATCTTTGAGTGTTTGGACTGAACGCTTTTAAAGAATAAAAGAAAAATAATAGTGATATATCTAACCCAGTGTTGCCCATGGGTTAACTCAAAATTACCCACCCACAAAGTTCGATTAGCCGTTCACTACCTTCTATAATAGAACTATAGATGGCAGTGAGTCGTTTTTACCCGACACTGGAAATCAGTGTGACCAACTAAAAACTATAACTCCAACTGAAGTGAGTTATTACTTGAAAACGGTTAGAGATACATCACTAACCGAAGTGTTGTGCATCAATTAACAAATAAAGACAATGGAAGTCCAAGAACTTAGTTAACGTTAATAAAAAAAAAATTAAACAATTTGTTTTCCCAAATATTAGTGTCAACCATTTCATTTGCCTGTTCAAAATTAATAATGTCGTCATCCTTATAGATTTCAAAATTTCAGTAAATAAATTATGCTTGACTGTAAGGCCCGCCGCAAACTGAACCCAGCCCATGCACATCCCATAGTAATGGGAGTGGGCTGTGTTCAATATACGTTGCCATTAAAAAAGGATGTACTTGGGCTGGGTTTCGGTCACACATGGGCATGGGTTGTGCATGGGCTGGGTTCAATTTGCGGCAGGCCTGAGTGTTTTTAAATAGGACAATTACCCGATTTTACACACCTGAGCCCAATTACTTGTTTAATTACCCGTTTGATATCGGATTACCCGAAAAATGGGTAATTACCCGGACATTGGCAACACTGACTAGTCTTGGGCGTAATCGTTCGCCATAAGGAGCGCTCAATTTAGTTCAAAGTCCTATTGCGAACTAGTTCGTGCTTTTAGTTCGCTAGTTCTTTTGCACGACTCATAATGCAAACTATTAGAGAGTGTTCTACGATCAAGAATTTTTTTTTATATTTCATGAGGCCTAAGTATGGCCCTAAGCCATATTGAAGTCCTTGAGTTAACTACAGAATTAAGTCTTCATCATTACTAAAACATATGCATGTAATGCTGAAATGGGATTTTGTAAAAAACTCTTAGGGGCGGTCGTCTTGATATGAGGTTATGAGTTAGGTAAATGAATAAAGAGTGGAATCATTGGCGAATTAGTTCCCGTAGTTCACCTAAAAGAGCGCTCTTTCCAACTAGGTCATTCGCGAACTACCCAAGACTAACACTGACCTAACCTAACTATTCATCACGAATAATGTCAAATGTCACTTTAAAAACAAAAGACGCGGAAAAACAAAAGAAATAAAATAAAGTTTTTGGAGAATTTAGTCCAAGCAGGCGTACGTCGAGCAAGAAACGAATGAATAATATAAAGGATACAATCTCCAATACAATTTATACTGAAAAAGTTGTGTTTACCAATGCGTTTCTTACTGCAGAATTTTCATTTTGATTTAGTAAGGCATTGTCAACAGCATCGTTTTGTAATAATTCAGGAACAAAATAATACTCATCTAGTGGTTGGTCGTCATGTAAATCAAGGGCAATATTATGCAAGATAGCACATGCTACTATTACTGGTGGTATGTTTTCTAGTTTGTGAGCCATACCTAAATATAAACATGGAAAGTGCCGTTTTAGAACACCAAAACATCGTTCAATGGTATTTCTTGAAGATATATGTGACCTGTTGTAGGCCTCTTGACTTGGTGTACTTGGATTAATAAAGGGAGTTAGAAGATAAGGTTTGCAAGGGTATCCACCGTCACCTAGAAGTAATGTCTCGCCAAAGTGACCATTTTGAAAAAGAACAGGCAATGGACAGTCGTTAAAAATGGTACTGTCATGAACAGACCCTGGCCAACGAGCAATTATATGCCTGATTTTTAGTGAAGCATCACAAATCATCTGAACATTAAGAGAGAAAAATCCTTTTCTATTGCAGTACAGTTCTGCCCGATTTCCTCCAGGTGACTGAATCTTAATGTGTGTGCAATCAAGTGCTCCAATTATTCGAGGAAATCCGGCTATACTAAAGAAATCAAAGATGACTTTGTTTCGTTCTTCATGTGTTGGCATATGTATATATCTGTTTTTTAATAAACATATTTGCCTGGTAACTTTTAGTAAAATTCTGCACACTGTTGATTTGTGGATGTTAAATGTGTCACCTATCACTTGTTGAAATGCTCCGGTTGCATAGAATCTTAAAGTTACCAAGACCTGAAGAGGAGCACTTATGGATTTATTGAGAAATGTTGTTGGTTCAATGTTCTGGCCAAATAAATGAAGAAATTCCATAACGGTATCCTTGCAAAAACGAAATCTTGTCTTAAAATCAAGATCATCATACATTTCAAATGGATTTGTACGGTCTCTAAGAACACGAACCCTTTGAAAAATGTCTAGACCATCTTCTTCAGAGGAAAGCGATGATAGAGATGAATCAGACATCTGAAATACAGAAGTAAGAAAATAATGTAGCTTTTAGTAAATAGAAAACAAATAAGTTTTTTTTTAACTTACCTTACTTAATTTCAATCAATCTTATGTACTTTTGTCTTAAATAAAGTAATTTTGTAAGCAAACTGCTAAATTTTTGGTTTGAGGCTGTCACTTTAATCGAAGAAATTCCACCAATTAGGTTAACACTCCGTTAAATCACTTTTAACATAGAATTAAATACTAATTTGCTTTTGTGCAACCCATTTTTTGATTTAATCAGGCATTTGTCAATTTAACAGATGATTAGCTAATAGACCGTTAAAAAAACAAAATTTTTATATTTAACGGAGAATTAAGAGTTTAACACACCGTTAAATATTTAACCGGCTTTTCTGCAACTGGCTGTCAATATGAGACGATTTCGCCACGTTTTGGTAGGTACTTTGGTTGGTCAGAAATAGTGATGGGATAATTCGAATTAAAAATAATTGATAATCCGATTATTGCAAAAACCGCTATCATGCGATTATTCAGATTTAATTTGAATTGAAAAATAAAATTTAAATAAAAAAATTAAATCTGAATAATCCATGATAGCGGTTATTTCAATAATCGGATTATCGATATTTTAATTCGGGTATCCATCACTATTTCTGACCAACCAAAGTTACCTGCAAAACGTGGCATAGATAAATCTCTATGATAAAATCTGAGGCTCTGAAAAAAACATTTATTTAGGAAGATTACCAAATTTTATAATATTTTCCCTATTCATTATTACCTAGTAGGTGTCGCCGTCGCCGCCACTGCCTACAATTATTCATATAGAAGGACAGGGAAAATTTTATTATGATGTAAATATGTAAATATGCATGCGGTAGATAGGTTTGTTTTTAAATTTATTTTTTAAAGAAATAAGAATTTGTATTTAATTTTTCGTTTTATATTATTTTTAAATAGTTAGTTAGTTAGTTATTTTAGTTTAAATTATTTTTTTAAATTTTCCAAAGAACAACAAAACGCGATAATATAATAATAATTATAATAATGACTCGCGGAAAAATAACACTTAAAGTGTCTGAATATATTTATACAGGTTGTCTGTCTGTCTGTCTGTCGATCAGTCTGTTTGTTTGTGGCACGTTCGAGATAATAAATGATTGTTTCGGAAACGAGTGCGAATCAATGGAGGGAGGCACACAAATTTCTCTCTCAATTTAGTGTCGAAAAGTTTACAAATTCCAAATGGTTTTGAATTAAAAATCATCTTTTAGACCATTCGAAATTTTTAAACTTTCAAGATGTTCGTGTGACACTAAAAAAATTGAGCAATTTTGCTTCCTCCTCCTCCTCCTCCTCCTTCATTACTTCACCGAACTCGTTTCCAAATTAATCAATTAACATCTCGAATTTGTCACAGATAATAAACAGGCAGACAAACAACTAGATATCCTGGATATTTATATAGGTTAACACTTCAAGTGCACACTCATATAGAAGGCTAATTAATAAAATCAACATAATGTTTTGAAACACTTTTCCACGGTTTCAAAGATTATGGAAAAAACTGAATATTCGCGTTTATTCGGTGTCTTCCAAAAATCTCCGAAATCGTGCAAAATTTTCAAATATTTACTTGACTCTTCTTAATTGACTCTCTATATGAGTGATACGAAATTGATAAAAAATTCGAGGGTGCAGGCGTTTTACGGAGGAACATTCAGTAGGTTGACATCATCTATGAAAGGATCAAAAATTCTTCTAGCTGTAAGGGTAAAATCTTCCGTAGCGTTGATAATTTCAAACGGGTTAGTAGAGCGTCATCTACATTTTGCGGTTCGTGATTAGCAATCAATAATGGACCTCGAAATTCAAAAGTTATAGGAGGTCTACCCTTTTTGTCCACAGTTACCGTGGCACCTTCTAACAGCCGTTTTAAAATTCCAGACTATAATGAAAAAAACTCATTTCTTCAAAAATCTTATTTTATGAAAATGGATCAAAATTATTAAAAGCAAATCTTTTAAAGGGCCCGAAAATTACTCTTTCCCATTTAGCATATTGGGCGCCCAAAAGGTATTCTTAATAAATGTCTTTTTCCCATAAAAGCGTCGCCCCATAAATAAAGTTGTTTTAAACGGGCGGTAGTGGATAAGAAATTATACTAAAGAAACCTTTAGTAGATAGGCTATGTATTATCCCATCATAATAGTTTTCCCATGTATTTCTTATGGGAAAATTTAACCCCCAAAAACACAATTTTATCCATCTTCAACCCTTATCCAAAAAGGGGAATGATTTTAAATGGGGTAGTTTTTGTAGAGCCATTAGTAGCCACCTAAATCCCAGGGTCATTATCATCTGACGTCACATGGTCCCGGGTCAGTTTGAAAATAAATAAATAAAGCTTCGTAAATAAATAACCTAGCAGGATTGAACCCTTGTCGCTCCGTCCTATCGCTTCAAAGCCCAGTGCGCTCCCTGCACCACGAGGCATATTAACTTAAAATGAATAATAGCAGCATAGCATCAACGTATTTCGTCATCATAGGTAAATAAATTTCCACCTGGCGGATTCAGCCACCCGTTGTCAAGTTACATTGCTTTAAAACCTAGAGCGCTACCCGAGGTATATTAACTTATAAATGATGAAGGGATCATCACCGAAAAAATGAGGAAATAAACGGCTTGGCATGCATAATCAATATATTTAAACCCGGGTGTTTTGATATATAAGTACTATGGGATTAATCAATGCAATTAAAATTGTTTGTAAATATTATATCACACAGTATAATTTGAATAAATGATACAAAAAAAAAATTTGTAAAGGTTGTTTTTAAACCGTTATAATTATAGAAATATAATATTTTTAAATAAATAAAAAAACAAAACCAAAATAAACGAAAAAATTCAATCCCTCCCAGGTGCAATATTTCTAATATTAAAAAAATTAAAAGTGGTTTTAGCATAAATAAATTGAAAAGCCAATACCGCACCCGAACCACAAAAAAGCGTAAAATAATTAGATATCAAATTCCCATCCCCGGAAAAATTCGCTTAAACGTCGAATATTAAATAGATTAAACTGTTTTTTTGTTTAATAAATTGAAAAAACAACTAACCACAACAGAAAAAGTAAAATAATATTAAACTCCTTTATCAAGGCGAATATTTAAAAAGATGAAATTTTAAACAAATATGGTATAAAATTAAAAGCAAATACTTTTTATTCCGCTATAAATTCAATTTCAATAGAGCGCCAGCATAAAAATAGGCACAAAATTTATGTTTAATAAGTCAATAATCCCCGTTGCAGTTAAAAAGCAGATTATTTACTTCTATACATGAAAAATTTCAAATTTTCGTTTAAATGATACCTTAGAGTGTTACATATATAGCTAATTATGAATTATGCATAAACCAACCCCAATTTTGGAAATATTG